>CATIWM010486058.1:0-14404 GCA_949671775.1 Mallotus repandus
ACAAACAAGGAAACCTAAAATGCATTTGGAAAACAAAATTAACATCCTAAGAACATAAAAACATAAAATCATATGCAAAATAAACAATATAACTACTAAAATACTCCTAAATAAGTATGCATTTTTGCATTGCATCATTTAAATCTATGCAATGAGAATTGGTAGATCTAATAGACCTACAAATACTTGTTAGATTTGTTAAATGACTAGAGAAAGCTTAACATAATCTGATTCTCTTATGGGTTTTGTTTAATGCCATGTATGATTGATTATGGCTACTGTCATAGTGATGATGAGAGTTAAGCTATGGCTTTAAGTTCATTTGATTCATATGCATGTTTGAGTTACGAGTATCACTCGAGAGAGGGCTCTTGATTGTTATTTGATAAACTTGAGATATGCATCAAGAAGTCAATATAAACTTCAAGCTAACTTAATGAAAAATGTGGTTCTTAATATCTGAACAACATACTTCTCCCATTGATTGTTCCTTCGGTTATTTTGATTGCTACTTAGCACTCTTTAAATCCTTTAGATTAATTGTTAGTTTAGTTTATTGCTTGTCTAATTCAAATCAATTTTATTAGCCTTAAACATAAACAATCAAGATTAATAGGTGTCTTAGTACCAATCCTCGTAGGACACAACACTTTACTCACACACTGTATTACTTGTTCGACCCGTGCACTTGCGGAATCATAACACGCAAATAAGTTTTTGGCGCCATTAGGATTGGGCAACTAACATTATATTTGATCAAAATTATTGTGGATTAGAGTATTTTCTATTTTTACATTCTATTTTTGATTTATGCATTCTATTTTAGGTACTATTATGGTTGTGCATGCACAACACTAGACGTGCAAGAGGAGAACCATTGATATTTATCTCGGATTTATCCAAGCTCAAGAGAGAGAATCAAAAAAAATCTAAGAGCATGACCATAACTATGGCTACACAGCAAAGAGGTCAGCAAGTTGATGCAGAGCAAACTCTCCTTGAGTTTGCTGTACCCTATTTGGATGGAGCTCAATAGAGCATTGCAAGACCAAATGTACAGGCTAACAACTTTGAAATTAAGCCTGCTCTCTTGTAAATGATTCAATCCACTGTCCAATTCCATACTCTACCTTCAGAGGATCCAAATATGCATACTGCAAATTTCTTGGAAATCTATGATACATTTAAGTACAATGCAGTTTCTGACGATGCCATTCACTTGAGACTTTTTCCATTTACTCTCAAAGATAGAGCTAAGGCATGGCTTAATTCTCAGCCACTTCTATTACCACTTGGGACCTTCTAGCTCAAGCATTCTTGGTAAAATACTTACCCCCTATGAAAACTACAAAGATTGTGAAAGACATAACCACTTTTTAGTAATATGAAAATGAATCTTTGTGTGAAGCAAGGGAGAGATTCAAGGAATTACATCGAAGTTATCCATATCATGGTCTTCCTAAAGATGTTCTCATTCGAACCTTTAATAATGGTGCGATGAGATCCATAAGGGACACTATTGATGCAACTGCAAGTGGATCTTTGATGCATAAAACTATTAATGGAGCTTTCGAACTCTTAGAAGAAATGGCAAGCAACAACTGCCTATATATAGCCTTCAGAGAGGCAATTAGCTCCTAAACAAGGAGGCAAGCTTGGAATTGATGATGTTACTTCTATTCAAGCTCAACTTGCTACTTTAAATAAGAAAATTGGAGATTTATTTATGAGAGGTAATGTTGTACCCTCCTCTTCTTCAGTGATGTTTTGTGAACATTGTCAAATGCTTAACCATTCAACACCTGAATGTGGAATTGGGAATGGAAATATGTATGGAGAAGGAATTCTAAAAAATTGTAGTTATGTTGGAAATCAATTCCAACCAAGGCAGTAAAACAACAATCCTTACTCAATTACATACAACCAAGGATGGAGGAACCACCCAAATTTCTCTTGGTATAACAATCAGCACTCACAAGGATTTCAGAAAAAATTCTCTAAACCAGCACCACTACTTGGATTCTAATCCAAGTCTATTGATGAGAGGTTTTCAACCATTGAGTCAAATTTTGATAAGTTCTTAGAGGCCATCAGTTCAAAGATCAACAATCAAAATGAGAAGTATGATCAAATTCTCAAGAATCACTCTTCATCGATTCATAACATTGAAGTTCAGCTTGGTTAGCTTGCAAATGTAGTTACAACTCGAGCTCAAGGCCATCTTCCTAGCAACACATAAGTCAACCTGAAAGAGCAAGTCAAGGCCATTTCCTTGAGAAGTGGTAAAGAACTTCAAGGACCTCAACAACCACCTCCAAGAATTAATGCAAATGAAAATCAACAAGAGCAAAAAATTAAAGATACACCAGCTGAAAGTCAAGAGAAAGAACTTGGAGAATCAAGCAAAGCTCAAGAAAAGCAACCTGCTCCTACCATAGATACATCAAAATATGTACCAAAGTTGCCTTTTCCCTTAAGATAAAGGAGGATGAATGATAACAAGAAGAGATTTGCTAAGTTCATCAAAACCTTCAAGAAATTAGAGTTGAAGTTACCCCTCTCAGAAGCTCTGAATGAGATGCCAAAGTATGCTAAATTCCTCAAATACATAATCACCAACAAGTAGAAATGGAGTGACAATGAGATGGTGCCCTTGAGTTGCAACTCTATTATTTCTAAAAAAATACATGTCAAACTCAAAGATCCAGGGAGTTTTATAATTCCTTGCATCCTTAACTCTAAAGATTTTCCTGAATACTTGTGTGACTTAGGAGATAGCATAAATCTTATGCCTCTTTCTTTTTTCAGGGAGCTGAACCTTGGAGAGGTGATCACCACCAACATAACACTTCAACTTGTTGATTAATCAATCAAGAAGCCCTATGGAGTAGTAGAAGATGTACTGGTGAAAGTTGATAAGTTTGTATTTCTAGTGTACTTTGTCATTTTGGATTTTGAACAAGATAAAAATTGTCCCCTGATTCTAGGGAGACCTTTTCTCAATACTGGAAAAGCTTTAATTGATGTCCATGAAGGCAAGATCACATTGCGAGTTGGAGACGAAAAGGTTGAATTCACGATGTCAAAGCTAATGAGGCAACCTTTAGAAACTAAAGAATCCTGCATGAGAGTAGAAGAAGTTAATGAATATATAAGAGATATATAAGCAGAGATGGAATTGGAAAAGCAAGCTGAGGATGAGCGTCTTGAAGAGGAGGCTTGGGATTCTATTTCTGCACCTGAACTCTTGATTCAAAGTGATTCAGCAACACCACCATCCATAGAGAAACCTCCTCCTCAACTAGAGCTCAAGCATTTTCAAACCACCTAAGATATACTTTCTAAGGAGAAGGAAATAAACTTTCCATCATTATCTCCAACAAGCTGACTAAGGATTAAGAAGATCAAGTTTGTGAAGTAGTTAAAAGAAGGTGGAAATTAATGGGATGGCAAATATCTGATATAAGAGGCATCAACCCTTCCTTTGTTATGCACTAAATAGGTATGGAGGAGGGTTATAAGGCCACCATAGAAAGGCAGAGAAGGCTCAACCCAAATATGCAAAAGGTCATAAAAAAGAGATTATTAAGTTATTAGATGCTAGCATAATATACCTTATTTCAGACAGCAAATGGATGAGCCTGATTCGATATGTCCCCAAGAAAGGAGGGATGAAAATTGTTAAGAATGAAGAGGGTGAAATGATTTCTAAGAGGGTAGTGAGTGGTTGGAGGGTATGTATTGATTGTTGAAAGCTTAACAATGCCACTCAGAAGGATCATTTTCCCCTTCCCTTCATTGATCAAATGCTCGAACGAATTGCTAGCCATGCATTTGATTACTTATTAAATGGCTATTCTGGTTACAATTAGATCTGCATTGCACCTGAAGATCAGGAGAAAACAACCTTTACTTGTCCATATGGCACCTTTGTTTATAGAAGGATGCCTTTTGGCTTATGTAATGCTCCCGCCATGTTCCAAAGGTGTATGACATCTATTTTTTCTAATATGATAGAGAGTATTATGGAAGTCTTTATGGATGATTTCTCTATATTTGGAGATTCATTTCAGCAATGCCTCTCTAATCATGACAAAGTGTTGAAAAAATGTGAGGACACTAACTTAGTGTTGAATTAGGTGAAATGCCATTTCATGGTAGAAGAGGGTATTATTTTAGGACATAAAATCTATCAAGCAGGCATTAAAGTGGATAGAGCCAAGATTAAAGTCATAGAAAAGCTGCCTCCACTAACTTCAGTTAAAGGAGTCAGAGGATTCTTGGGACATACTAGCTTTTATCGCCGATTCATCAAGGATTTTTCTCAAATTGCTAAACCTCTAACTCATCTATTAGTTAAAGATGTGCCATTTCATTTTGATAAATCTTGTCTAATTGCTTTTAACAAGCTGAAGAAGGCTTTGATATCAACACCAATCATTTCCCCACCTGACTGGGAACTCCCTTTTGAGTTAATGTGTGATGCTAGTGATGTGGCAATGGGAGCTATCCTTGGACAAAGGAAAGATAACAAACATCACGTTATCTATTATGCTAATCGAACTCTTTTAGACATGCAATTGAATTATACAACTACTAAGAAAGAGTTGTTGGTTATGGTGTTTACAATGGAAAAATTTTGATCATATATTTTAGGATAAAAAATTATTGTTTACACTGACCACATAGCATTAAGATACTTATTTACAAAAAAAAGATGTTAAGCCGAGGCTAATTCGTTGGGTTTTATTGCTGCAAGAATTTGATCTCTAAATAAAGGATAAGAAAGGGATTGAAAATGTAGTAGTTGATCACTTATCAAGGCTGGAACAACATGACAAGTCACCACCTGATAAGCAAGATGTTAATGACCAATTTCCATATGAATTTCTCTTTGCCGTTCAATATTTGGAACCTCCATCGTATGCTGACATTGCAAACTACCTAGCTTATGGTGTACTACCTCAAGAGTTGACATATTCACAGAAAAAGAAGTTCCTCTTTGAAGTTAAGCACTACAGGTAGGATGACCCAATTCTGTACTAAGTGTGCATTGATGGTATCATAAGGAGGTGTATGCCTAGCACAGAAATCTTTTCTATACTCAGGCATTACCACAGCTCCCCGTATGGTTATCATTTTGGACCTGATATAACAGTCTCAAGAATACTTGAATGTGGATTTTATTGGCCCACATTGTTTCAAGATGCAAGGGAATTTGTTCAAAGATGTGATAATTGTCAAAGAATGGGGAACATCACAAGACGAGATAAAATGCCACTTTCTAATATTCAAGAAGTAGAGCTTTTTGATGTTTAGGGAGTGGACTCTATGGGACCTTTCCCTTCTTCTTATGGCAATCATTATATCCTTGTTAGGGTAGATTATGTTTGAAAATTGGTAGAGGCCATAGCAACACCCACTAATGACACTAGAGTGGTTATGAAGTTTTTTAAAAAAATCTTTGCCAGGGTTGGAGTCCCAAGAGCATTGATCAGTGATGGGGGATCACATTTCTGCAACAAGCAACTTGAGTTGCTTTTGAACAAATATAGAGTTCATCATAAGATTGCAACACCCTATCATCCTCAGACCAATGGCCAAGCTAAAGTATCTAATCGAGTCTTAAAGCAAATCTTTGAGAAAATAATAGGTAATTCATGAAAGCACTGGTCAGTTAAGTTGGATGATGCTTTGTGGGCTTACAGGACCGCCTTGAAGACACTAATAGGAATGTCTCCATATTGTTTGGTATATGGAAAAGCCTGCCATTTGCCAGTTGAACTTGAACACAAAGCATATTGGGCAACCAAGGCCTTGAACTTTGACATGAATGTAGCTAGACAGAAGAGAATATTGCAAGTTTATGAACTTGATGAACTCGGCACTTAGCCTATTAAAATGTCAAATTATATAAGGAAAAGACCAAACATTGGCATGACAAGAAAATTATTCCCAAATCTTTTATGGAAGGAGATTTAGTTCTCTTGTTCAACTCAAGGTTACGTTTATTTCTAAGCAAGCTCAAGTCCAAATGGAGTGGACCTTTCAAAATAGTCCAAGTATTTTAGCATGGTGCTCTCATAGTGAAAAATTCAAGAGGAGAGCAATTCAAAGTCAATGGTCAAAGGTGCAAGCCATATCAAGAGGATATGGTGATTAAGGATAGGGACGCAATCCCTCTCCATCTTGCTGGTTAGAAGATATCGTTGCAAAAGGTCAAGCTATAGATTATAAATTTAGTGTAAATATAATTTAATCTTTTCTTTTTATTTGCATCTTTATAATATATGTTTTAGTTATTTTTTTCTATTATCTTCATTTATTAACTTAAGCTCTTATTGAGTTTCTTACATTTTGGTTTCCAAGGAATTAAACGTGTCTGAGAGTCAGAAATTTTCTTTTAGAGTGCAGGGCATAATCCGCGATCATGGAAATTTCTGCAATTGTGCAATAAGCAGTCTAAGCGAAATATACGATCTCTAAATCAGGGCCAAATCCAACCTCAAGTATCTGTTATGATTGTGTTTAGAGCCACAATCATAAATCGTTAGCCTCAATCATTCTGTCACAATCGCGTCAAAATACACGATTGCGTTGTCATACCAGACGAAGAGGTGGCATTAACTCCAACACTTTCTAATTTCAAAAGCTTCCCCTATTTTATTCCAACTACTCACTTTCTTCTCACTAATTTCTCTTGTTCCCCTAAAACTCTAGCCGCCTAACTCTCTCAAAATTTTTGAAAAGCCATTAACTCTTCCTTGCGCCACCATGCCTCCACGTACTAGAGCATCCACCAGCCATAAAGGAAAAGCACCAATGAGAGAAGATGACTAATCACAACCAAAACGAAAGCCACCGTCATCTCCAATCCGACACCCTCCGCTTGCTGTCAACTATGTCGGTCAGTATAATGCTCCATTTCCTATCTTTTCTCATATTGAAGGACAAAGGTATGTCTCCCTCTCTCACAGAATAATAGTGTCATGCAAATGCTTTGATGTGACATTATTACAATAATTAGGTCTTTGGGGTACATTAGAATCCTTGTGTATTCGACTAGGTTGGGGGAAATTCATCACTTTGCATCATGACACTTATAAAGAATTAACACTTGAATTTTTCACCACTTTGAATCAAGTAGACTCCCATAGCTCCGCACTCACTTTTTGTCTCTTCAGACACCCATACGAGATAAACTTTGACATAATGAGTGAAACATTTGGGTTTCCAAAGGGGGGATTGACAGTGGGAAATTTTAACCCTGTTGAGTTTTGGACGATTCTTTCTAGATCAATGCATTATTCAGGAAGCCATGCTCTTCCCAATGGTATGATCTAAGATAATTCCTATCTCATTCTGCATTGATTCATGAGCTCAGCTATCTTTGGCAACAATGAGACTAATAGAGTTTTAAAGCAAGAATTGTTCCTTTAATGGAGTTTACACCACAAACCTCATGTTTGCATTACACATTTTATATTTCAGCAGCTATTAAATGTCAGTACTAATTCCAAAGTCAAAATCTCCATGGGTTATATAGTCTCAGCACTTGCCCTACATTTTCGCACCTTCAAACCTACATGCAATACATTAACTATGATTCCATCCGGTTTGCTTAATCGAGACTTTCTTTTTCGTCCTAAGGTAATAACCAAGGACATGGAGCTTCACCATTAACAAACAAGAACCTATTTCAAAACCAATCATCTCGCAGGCCTATCTGAGGAGTTTACCCCTATTGTAGAAGAGCTCTATGAGGATGTCTCTGAAGACAACATAGAACAGGATGTCCCAAAGCACCCCACTGAAGATGGTTAGCAATGAGTGATGGCTAAGTTGGAGCAAATGGAATGTGACCACAATGCTAAGCATGAAGAACTTAAACAAGATATCAGAAATGTACGAAACATGCTTGACAACTACATAATAGCCATGGGATACGGTTTCCCTTCACCTTCTCCATCACCTCCACCGTCTCCTTCATAAGGGGAATAACTTCTTTTCCTTATCTTTTTATTTTTATTTTTGTTTAGTCTTTATTTTCTTTTGTATATTTCATGTTTATATTTTTGTTTATGAATTTTTATTTTTTGGTTTTGAAGTTATGTTTTTATATTGCATATACTATTTTTTGTTTTGCACTTAGGTTCCCACTCACATTGAGGACAATGTGCAATTCAAGCGTGGGGGGGGGGGGAATCATCTTGAATTTTTGCATTTTTAGTACATTTTTAATATATTTTAGGTTGCATACATTTGCATTTTACATTGGTATAATTTGACCCAAATTTTTAAAATTTTGATACTCGATGTTTGAATTTTTGCAAAATTAATGATGAATTATGTGTATGTTTATTGGTTTTGTTAAGCCTCTATGTTTTAATCTCCTACTAATGGTTAGTTTGGTATCTTTTAAATTTGGTTAACACTTTGAGTTGAGAATTTTTGAGCTTTTAATCAATTTAATGCATGTTGTTACTGGGTTGATCATGATTGTGAATGACTATTTTATGAGTTAGTATTTTGAATGAACTAAACTCCTCTTTAGGGTCGTTTTTGGTTGTATATGAAAGGAATCGTAAAACACTCTATTTCCTTTCTAAAAAAAGAGAAAAACAATAAAATGCTTAAGAACTTAAATTTCATCGACTCCAATGCTCTTTAACAAGAGTATGAGTATTCAAAGAACCCTCTCAAGGTGTTTATATTGAGTAGTTCGGGAAAGATGGGGAACTACCGTGAGAGGGAAGAAAAAACACTAAGTAAAAAGAAAATAAATAAAAAGGTTAAGAGTTGATTCTTGTATGCCAAATTAAGAATGACCTTAATGTGGAGTCTTTTTCATTCATGCATGCTTCTTCCAAGATTGTGATTCATCTTTGTGTGATTGCAAGTGGATAACATGCTCTTCACTTGGTAAATTGTAATTCTCAACTTGGTTTGTTAACCTTGTTTTTGAGTTGTATAAGCTAGCTATTAGGAGGAGATTGGCATGTATGCTCAATGAAATTGTATACATACACCATGTTTATTGTTTTGATAATTTGTGTTTTTGAGTTTGCTTTAGGACAAGCAAAGATTCAAGTGTGGGGGTATTTGTTGGTGTCAATTTATGCATAGATTTAGGACATTAATTTACATACATTTACATGATTTTAATTACATTTAGTATAGGTAAGCATATAGATATATTTACTTTTGATTTTTCTTTGTTTGGATAAGGAAAAGGAAGTTTGGGAGCTTAATTGATTGAGATGAAGAGAAAAAGAAGGAAAGAGGAACAGAGTTGTAGTAGAGCCTTCATTATCATGATCGTGGGTGTGTGCAAGATGCTAGAGCCTAGAAATGTTAAGCCTTTTGCGAGCGCAGCTTTATGCACGATTGCAATTTCCTGCAAGCCAAAGCTACTGCCACGATCGTGGCTTTAATCCTCGATCGCTGGTGTCACGCTTCCAGTGTGCCTGCTGCTGACATGGACCTGCAAAAAGAGAGAAGCATGGAGTGCTGAAAGGATGAAAAGGCAAGGCTATAAAAGGGCAAGAATACTCACTTTAGGGGAGCGGCATTTTTATTTTGGTTCATTCTAGAGAAGAGGAGCTTAACAATTAAGGAGAGAAAGGAGGAAGAAAGAAAGCTATTCTGGAGATCTGAAGCTTCTGATAACGATTCTTCTTTCCTTTCTCTTGTATTTTGATTAATAAATGTTCAACTTAGTTGTTAGTACTTTGAGGATGTTGAACATTATAGCCATGTGTGGCTAAATTTACTTATGTTGTTCGGATGATGAGACCTGTTTGATTTAATGTTAAGTTGATGTTTGATATTGCTTCTTATATGCATATTGTATTTGTTGTTTTGGTTGAATGTTATGTTTTAGCCAAATATAGCTCTAGTTTAAATCTATGCAATGAGAATTAGCATATCTAATAGACCCACAAATACTTGTTAGATTTGTTAAATGAGTTGAGAAAGCTTAACATAATCTGATTCTCTTATGGGTTTTACTTAATGCCATGTATGATTGATTGTGGCTACTGTCATAATGATGATGAGAGTTAAGCTATGGCTTTAGTTCATTTGATTCATATTCATGATTGAATTGAGAGTATCACTCAAGAGAGGGCTCTTGATGGTTATTTGATAAGCCTAAGATATGCATCAAGAAGTCAATATAAGCATCAAGAAGTCAATATAAACATCAAGTTAACTTAATGAAAAATGCAGTTCTTAATGTCCCAACAATATGCTTCTCCCATTGATTATTCCTTTGGTTATTTTGATTACTAGTTAGCATTCTTTAAATCCTTTAGAGTGCTAGATCAAATAAATTTTAGCCAATATAAACATCAAGTTAACTTAATGAAAAATGTGGTTCTTAATATCCCAACAACATGCTTCTCCCATTGATTATTCCTTTGGTTATTTTGATTACTACTTAGCACTCTTTAATTGTTAGCTTAATTTATTGCTTGTCTAAATCAAATCAATTTTATTAGCCTTAAACATAAACAATCAAGATTAATAGGTGTCTTAGTACCAATCCTCGTAGGACACGACACTCTACTCATACACTATATTACTTGTTCGACCCGTGCACTTAAAGAATTATAACACACAAACACACTATTTGTGGCTAAAGAACATGTGAAGGATCAGAGATGTACTTTCTCAACCTAGAGACATGGAACACTAGATGAATTTACAACAACTCTGGCGGCAACACCAGTCTTTAAGCCACATCACCTACCCTTGAGCAAATCTCAAAGGGTCTGATATACCTTGGAGCTAGCTTGCCTTTTCTTACCAAATCTCATTACCCCCTTCATTAGAGAAACTTTGAGAAATACCATGTCTCCAATAGAAAATGGTACATCTTTCCTTTTAGGATCAACATAACTTTTCTGTCAACTAAAAGTTGTCTTTAACCTCTATTGGATGAAATGAACTTTCTCAGAAGTCACTTGCACCAATTATGGGCCTGTCATCTTCCTCTCTCTAACTTCCTAACATAGAGGTGATCTACACTCCCTACCATATAATCCCTCATAAGGAGCCATTCCAATACTTACATGATAACTGTTATTATATGCAAATTCAATCAAAGGCAAGTGTAAATCCCATTGACTACCAAAGTCTATCACATACATTCTCAGCATATCTTCTAATGTCTGAATGGTCCATTCTAACTAACCATCTAGTTGAGCATGAAATGCCAAACTGAAATTAAGTCTCGTACCCAAAGCCTTATGCAATTCTTGCACAAAATACTGAAGTAAAAGTGGCTCCTCTGTCAGACACTATAAATTTTAGTACCCCATGAGGCAAACAATTCGGTTAATGTACAACCTTACTAACCTATTAGTAGAGTATGTCTTCGTAGTTGGCAAAAAGTGAGCTAACTTAGTCAGCCTATCAATTATCACCAAATAGCATTATAGTCTCCAATTGTATGAGGTAATCCAGTCACAAAATCCTTAGCAATCATATCCCATTTCCACTCTGGAATTGGAATTGTTGCAACAATCCTGAGGGCCTCTGATGTTCCAATTTCACTTGCTGACAAGTGAGACACTTGAATATAAACTTCGCAATGTCTCTCTTCATCCCATTCCACCAATATGCATCTTTCAAATCATGATACATCTTGGTAGAACTTGGGTGAACACTATAAGCAGAAAAATGAGCTTCTTCCATAATCTCTTTTCTCAGCTTATCCGCATTTGGCACACACAACCTAGTTCCCAAATGCAATATGCCCTGATTGTCAATTACAAATTCTAGGGATTGACCTTGCTGAACTTCTGACATTATCTTCTGTAATTATGGATCCCTTTTTTGAGCTACCTTAACTCTACCCAAGTACACTGATCATACTTTGAATTGGACCAATAAATATTTCTTAGTTGCTTTCCACTGTAACCCATGATCAATCAATTCATGCAACTCTTAAATGATTGGCCTCCTTTCCAAGCTAATGTAAGCAAGACTTCCTGCTGACTTCCTACTCAATGTATCAGCTACCAAATTAGCCTTACTTGGATGATAAAGAATAGAGTAGTCATAATCTTTCAAAAGTTCTATTCATCTCCTCTACCTTAAGTTCAAATCTCTCTGTTGGAAAATATACTTCAAGCTTTTGTGGTTAGTTTATATTTCATAAGTTACACCACACAAGTAGTGCCTCCAAATCTTCAATGCAAACACCACCGCTGCCATTTTCAAATCATGTGTAGGGTAGTTTTGCTGATGCTTCTTTAACTGTCGTGAAGCATAAGTAACTATTCTCCCATTCTACATTAATACACAACCCAATCCTGCTCGAGAAGCATCACAATACATTGTATTCCCTTCATTTCCCGAAGGTAAATTCAATACTAGAGCTTAAGTCAATCTATCCTTGAGCATCTGAAAGTACTCCTTACATTTTTCTGTCCACACAAACTTAGCATTCTTTTGAGTTAACCTTGTTAAAGGTGCGGCTATATTAGAGAAATCCTTTAAAAATCTCCTATTGTAGCCAGTTACCAGAAAACTCCTCACTTCAATGACTGTTGTAGGTCTTAGCCACTTCGTAATGGCATTTATCTTCTTAGGGTCCACTTATATGCCATCTTTGGATACATTGTGGCCTAAGAATGCCACTTGAACTAACCAAAACTCACATTTAGAGAATTTGGCATACCATTGATGCTCTCTCAAAGTCTAAAGCACCATCCTTAAATGCATAGCATGCTCCACTTCACCCTTAGAATACACCAAGATATCATCAATAAATACTATTACAAAGTAGTTCAAGAATGGCCTAAACACCTGATTCATCAAGTCCATAAAGGCTGCTTGCGCATTAGTCAACCCAAGAATTCATAATGGCCATATCTTGTCCGAAATGCAGTCTTGGGTAAATCTCCACTTTTAATTTTCAACTGATGATACCCTAACCTTAAATCAATCTTAGAAAAACATCAAGCTCCTTGAAGCTGATCAAACAAGTCATCAATTCTTGGAAAAGGATACTTGTTCTTGATGGTGACTTTGATCAACTGTCTATAGTCGATACAAAGTCAGAGACTACCATCTTTCTTCTTCATAAATAGCACTGGAGCACCCTAAGGAGATGTACTAGGTCTGATGAAATTCTTATTAAGCAACTCTTGTAACTGTTCCTTAAGTTCCTTCAATTTTACAGGTGCCATTCTATAAGGTGGCATAGAGATAGGATCTATACCAGGTATAACATCGATACAAAATTCTATCTCTCTCAAGTGGCAAACCTAGTAATTCTTTTGGAAAAACATTTGAAAACTCACACACAACTGGCACTTGTAAGCACCCAATTTCAGGATGATTTGAGTTTGGATGCGACAGAGGACCCAATGATAAAAATTACTGTGAAACTAGATTTATTGGATCTAATTTATTGGTTTTGAACTAAATTGTAACTAATTTTTAAATTTTATTTATTCATTTAATATATATACAAAATTATTCTTTAATAAATTTTAAAAAATCAAAAGAATAAAAAAGAGAAAAATACAAAATTTTAAAAAAAAGATTTTGGCCGAATGGGCCAAAGGCCCATTCAATTTGTAAATTAAAGATGGCCATATGGCCATCATTTTTTCCTTTTCTATTTTCGACCGGAAATAGTCTATTTCCTGTCAGAAATAGTCTATTTTCGGTCAAAAATAGACGTCTGTCCTTTTTCTTTTTCTTTTTTTTATCTTTATGTTTTTATTGGTTGTTATTTTCTATCTGATAAATATTATTGATAAGTATATTGATAAATATGATTTTTTTAAATAATTTATTTTATTTTATTTTTATCCTGTACTTAATTTAGGGTTACAGAGTTTTATCTATATATAAGTAATTTTCTTTTCACGGGGGGAGGGTTTTATTATTTTCTCTGCCTTTTCCTGATTCTTTACTGTGAGCCAAAACATAGTCCTTCCTCCTTTAATTTTTTTTATGTACTTTTCTTTTAGTTCTTCGCCATAAATCAGATAAAAAATAAAATCTAAATCAAAAATCACAGACAAACACAACAAAAGCCACAAGCTTTCATCAATGGTGATCACCTTCTGAGGGGAATCAATACTGCATCCATCAAATTATTTCTTCTTCTACCCCTTTCTCTTTTTATTTTGTTTGATTATTTTTATTCTATTTGATTTTGATTTGATTTGATTTAATTTTTATTTTTATTTTGTTTAATTACTAATCCTTATTTATTTTTGTGTTTATGATTATGGATGGGGTGATTTGAATTCACTGTTGAGAACAAAACCCATGAAGATCCATGGAATTCCATGGATTAAATTTTGTATTTGAACGTAGTTTTAGGATTATTTATTTATTTATTTTGTATTTTTATTTTGGCCCACTTTATTGGGGTTGT
>CATIWM010486127.1:0-29197 GCA_949671775.1 Mallotus repandus
AAAAAGTAGAGAAAGAAAAAATACAAAATATAAAAAAATAGTAAAAATGAGAGGAAAAGAAAGAATTAGGTAAAATTGAAAAAAAATAGTAAAGAATGAGTAAATTACGTAAAATTAAAAAGGAAAAAAAACACATAGAAAATAAATAAAAAAATCATAGTTTTGAAAATATTTTTGCAAAAAAACCGTGTAAGTGTAATTTTTTCAAGGGATAATGAGCTCACAAATCCTATAATTTCTCAAATATTTCAATTAAGTCTTAATTTTTTTTTAATTGAGTCCTATAAGTTTTTAAACAGTTGATCGTTAGTCGTATTCTGTTAAATCAAATGGAAACTGCATATGTATCAGTTAGACCTCACATGTTGCTACCAACTCATAGGATATTTTTAGGATAACAGCTCTATCAGTCCTAAAAAAAGTTACATTTTATCAATTAAGTCCTACAAGAAAAAAAATTTACAATCAAATCCTAAAACTGATTAAAAAGATCTCTGTTAGTCCTAAGATGTTAAACCTAACGGAACTTGATGATGTGGCGGTGATGTAGGACATATGCTTAACACGTCAGCTGCCACCTAAGCTTCTCTTTTCTCCACAATGGAAGAGCTTCCACATCAGATTTCCACTAACTAACAAAATTAGGTTTAACTTTCAGTTTTTGTTTTTGTTCATCACATGGTAATATTGCAGATCTGTCAACCGAAACTCTCTTGTACACCCGCTACTCCCGTTGCTGTTGCTAAATCAATTCCCTCACAAACACTGACATAGCAAACTCTTTTTCCCGTATCTTTTTCTAGGATTTCAATTTTCCAATCCTAATTTATTTATGAGGTGAGAGTTTGTCATTTCAATTTCATCTTCTTTTGGGGCTTTTAAAGGAAAAAAAAAAAGGTTATTCTTGCCTCCTGATTCTGGTTATGTTGCTTTCCTTTTATTTATTTCACTACAAATTCATGGTTCTGGGTTTTTTTCTTTTATTTTTGTTTTGGGTACTGCTAATTTTGATGTATTTTGCTTTTATTTACTGATTTTCTTTTCTTAAACTATTGATCCTTGACTTTGCTTTGATCATAAAAAAAATTGATTGTGTTGTTTACTCTTTGATTGTCACCTTGTGCTAAGAATTTTTTGTTTGTCATTTTTGGAGATTGTTGGTACATTCTATTGTAAATGAATGTGAATTTGTGATTTACTGGGATTTTGGACTTTTTTTTTTGTTACTAGTCAATTTTGATTCCTTTTTTCAAATTCTTTTTATGTGTATGATGCAGCTCTTTTAATGTCAATATAATCACAAACTTATGTAATGGTCATTTCTGTTGTCGCTTGAAAACTTTTCTCTAATTTTTTTGCTTTTGACCTAGAAAATATTACAAGAACTTCACACAATCCACAATTTTCTATTTTTCTGGCTTGTTTTTCATTGCTTTGCACGACTGCTTTCTAATGTTGTCTTGTTCCATGTGCAGCTATTACTATTTATGTGTTATAATTTAGGCTAGTGTCAATTTGGTTTTAAAGTAAATGCTTGATTAATTTATGCTTACTGAACTTTTTTTTATTAGGTTGTTATCTGCATTTTTATTCAATAGAAAGAAAATCCATGGCATGTGCTTTTAGGTTTTAATTCGAAAAGTCGATCATGGATTTTAAACCTTGTTGCAAAAGAGTTCCTGAAGCCAATAGTTTTAACATGGAAGAGATTCAATTGAATACTGATTGGGAAGAAGTGGTTTGTACCATATGCTTAGAATTCTCTCATAACAGTGTACTTCTTCAATGCCCATCTTATGAAAAGGGTGTTGACCTTTTATGTGTGATACGGATCATTTGCACTCTAACTACTTGAACCATTTCAAAAATGCATTTGACATGTCTTTGCCTTCAACATCTGATGTAGCTCTTACGGCAAACACTCAACATTTAGTAGTGGAGAGCATATGTCTTTTTCACAACAAAGAAAGTTAAACCTAATTTTGTTAGTTAGTGAAAATATGATGTGGAAGCTCTTCCACTATGGAGACAAAAGAAGCTTAGGTGGCAGCTGACGTGTTAAGCAGATGTCCTACATTACCGTCATGTCATCAAGTTCCGTTAAGTTTAACAGCTTAGGATTAACGGAGATCTTTTTAATTAGTTTTAGGACTTGATCGTAAATTTTTTTTCTTGTAGGACTTAATTAAAAAAATGTAACTTTCATTAGGACTGACAAATCTGTTATCCCTATAATTTTTATATCATCAACCACATCATACTATATTTTCATGGCTTTTTGTTTTCTTCTTCTTCTTATTCTTCGTATTTTTCTCTTTTGGATTAAAATTTTAGGGTTTCCTTTCATTCAATATTCTCAAAGATAACCAAAAGAAATGAGAGACGATTTCTATTGTTGTTGTTGTTGTTCAATTCCTATTAATCCGGATCAAACAATACATGCCTTTACCTTTGTTCACAATTTCTCTACACCACCAAACTCAACACTTCTTCTTCTACATTTCTTGACCCTTCAACCTCACAACCAAAAAAAAAAAAATTTTTTATTCAATTCAAACTCAATACCAAAAAAGAATACCATCTTTACCCTTCTCGATTCCTTAATCAATATCTTGGTCATGATGTGAGATTTATGATTTTTTTAACCATATATGGGTTCTTTGATTAAAGAGAGCCAAAAGAATTATGTTTGGAGGTTATTTATACCCATGAACATGGTCGGTTGTGTTATTTGTACCCATAAATATGGCTAGTTGGTATTTAAACCGTAATAAGATGCTTTTTTTTTTTTGTGGTGCCTTTTTTATTACTCTTGTTGTAGGTGGTCATTTAACTCCTTTATTTCTCTTCTATTTTAAATTTTGTTACTTCTATTCAATTGGTTATTGTATTTGATAATGGTGAAGATTCTTATATTAATTTGGTTAATGAAGTTGTTTGGGGTGTTAAGCCTAGAATGAATAATCATACTGATGATAGTTAGATGAAAAATGGTTCTTTGAGTTATGATAAGATTTGGGATTCGTCTAAAACTAGGAAAGTGAGGGCTTGCAAGTTTCAAAGACTTGACAAGCCTGAAGCTTCATATTTGCTTAATGGGTCATGGATATTGTTGTTGGGGATTCACAAGCTCGGTTAATTGTTCTAGTTAATATGATAAATAAAAAAAATTAAAGAAAAGTGAAGGAAATTATCTAAGAAATTAAGTATTCTTCTTCTTCAAGCTCTTTTAGCACCTTAAAGATGATGTGGTTGATGACATGAAAATTTAGTATGAGCTGACAGCAAGCATGTGAGGTCTAACTGACACATATACTTTCCATTCAATTTAATGGAATAGGACTAATGAGCAACAATTTAAAAACTTATAGGACTCAATTAAAAAAAAAATTAAAACTTGACTGAAATATTTGAAAAGTTATAGAACATGTGGGTTCATTTTCCCTTTTCCCAAAATATAATTTGCTCAAACATAATGCGTCCTCGGATCGAACAGACGGTTTTGCTCCGTTTGTTCACCCCCGGCCCTTGGGCTGTAAAATGGGCTCCGGTTTAAGCTATGCCCGATGACCCAATAACCGGTTAGCATAGAAACCGGGGCATTTCTTCGCACGTGCGTATCGATAGAACCTGACAGTATTGGTGACGCCTGCCTTCTCTTCTTCATCAGATAAGGCTCCGCTGCTTATTACAATCTTCACTAAAAAAACCAGTGTCGAACATGGCTTCTCGTCATTGATTGCTCTTCCAACCTTAATTTCCCTAATTCATCAATACCCGTTTGTCCTTACTTCCCAAATCGAAATGGGCTCCAAAATTCTTCCTCAGGTACTCGCAGCTCCTACTGTAAATCTCCATTTGCTTATTTGTATGCTGCTATATGTATTGCTTCCTTATCTGTTGTTTACACATGGGATTTTCAGGCACTTTCAATGTTTCCAACAAACCCAACTCAGTGCCCACCTTCCAGGAGGATGTTAGGGTTTTCTGCTGCAGTTGTTCATCGAAGTTCCTCCTCCCTCTGCAATTCGATTTGTCGCGTTTCTTCGGTTTCGTCGCATTCGTTTAGTTCAAATATTGGCTCAATTGTTTCCGCATTTTCGAAGCAGAGATTCGTGGCGAGAGCTGAATCAGAAGAGTCTGGTGCTGGTGGTGAAGTAGCTACAGAAAGTGACGTTATTGATGAAGAAGGAGAACAGGAAGCTGAAGCTGATGAAGTGAGTTTTGAAGAAAAGCCAAAAGAACCAAGAAATCCCATAATCAAACTTGGAGACATAATGGGGGTATTCAATTGATTCTGTTCGTACTTATATATTTTGTCTATTTTCATGTTTACAAACTTGTGCTGATGATATTATTTATGTATTCTTCGAGTAGATACTGAATAAGAGAGCAATTGAGGCATCAGAGAAGGAAAGGCCAATTCCTGATGTTAGGACTGGAGATATAGTGGAGATTAAATTGGTAATTTTTTTTGCATTTCTGAATTTTCTTATACGGAGTGATAGTGTTGTGCTTCTTAATGGAGTGAATTCGTTGTATTTTTCACTTGCAGGAAGTTCCCGAGAATAGACGTAGGCTGTCAATTTACAAAGGAATTGTAATTTCAAGGCAGAATGCTGGTATTCATACTACCATTAGAATTCGGAGGATTATTGCTGGCATTGGGGTGGAAATTGTTTTCCCTTTGTGAGTATTTTTAATCACCCCCTTCCTTTATTTCAGTCTGTTATGCAATTATGTTAGTTCGGACAGATGCTAATGGAAATTGTTTTCCCTTTGTGAGTATTTTTAATCACCCCCTTCCTTTATTTCAGTCTGTTATGCAGTTATGTTAGTTTGGACAGATGCTAAAATATTAAGTTTTAGTGTTGTACATTGTTAAAGGTTTCATGGGCTTATCCTTATTTGCTTTATGAGGTTTGCGTCAATATTCATGGTTAGTGATGTCCAAGCAAAGATTTTATTAAGTCAGATTGTGTGCTATCATTCTTGGCATGCATTGTTAAATGTTCAGGCCTCTGCATAACATCAGACTTCTAGAGCCCTTGAAAAGTGACCAGTAGTAAGTGAAAAGTTGAAGTTTACAACTGGGATATGATGCATATCCAGCATTAAGCAGATTAGAAAATAAGCTGAGTAGGTTTTAGATTCATAGTCACGCTGTTGATGTTTGTGGTTATATTTTTAACTTTCTTTTGGAGTGATTAAAACTTTGCAGCAAGATTAATGTGACATTTTTTGCTCTTGCAGGTATTCACCGAACATCAAGGAAATCAAAGTAGTAAAACACAGGAAGGTCAGAAGGGCAAGGTTGTACTATCTACGAGACAAGCTTCCCAGGTTGTCCACATTTAAATGAAGACCTTGGAAAGGGTTGGTTTTCACTCCAGAGTAGGGTATTCTAACTGCGCATATGTTGTAAGAACCAAATGTCTATGTATCCTTTTTTTTTTTTGGCTCTATGAAAATTGTTGTATGCATATACGATCAGGTCTTTTCTGTGCGAAAATGGCACTATACAATGCTTCAATCTTTGCCCTGGTCAGTCCTAGCAATCAACTATGCAATTTCATGCATTTTATTATTGTTCACAAACCGTTCCTGCATGGTTGCTTTTACCTACCTGAGCAGGAATTCAAAGAGCTATTAAGCTGTTTCCCCTCGCCCATCCTCTTATGTTTTGGTTGTACTTCCTTTCATTCCTGGCTACACAAGCATCAACCTGCTTGGATAATTGTCTGAATGCAAGAAATGTCAAGTGCGGATACAATGATATGCATATGTATAATAAGGCACTATAGGTTGTGGTGCAAACTCATAATGCAGCTTGAACATGTGATTTTTCTGTTCTTATATGATAATCTATAGAAGTAACCCCTTCATTCCTGTGCATAATGCTGTGGCAGGGATTTTAAGACATCTACGAATGTGGCCGTCTGAGCATGCCAATGCTTAAACTTACAGTTTAATAGACATCTAAACTTTTCTTTCAAGTCTTAGCTTAATTGATTCTTAACACCTTTTTTTGTTTATTACTTGAAAGCATGGAAATCGTTGTGCTATCGCAGAAGTTGGCTCCTCTTCTAGTTGGGTTGAATAGATTACTGGAATTTCATACAGAAGGCACATCCATGCACAAGACTCAGAATTTTGTAGCATACCATATTGTTAAACATGCTTAGATACAATGCAACTGAACATAATTGTTGTAACACCGTATCGAATTGAATCTCTATCAAACATGTTTTGCATATAACTTTTTTTAATTGATGTTTTATCTGAAGTTATCAAACTCTAACTAATTCAGAGAATTATACGGACATTAAAGTTTTTCAACTAATTTAACTTTTCTATTTACACCACTGTCCGAATTCAGAAAAAAAAAAATCTCCCTCGGCAGTTGTTGATGATGTGTGACCTCTTTGGGCTTTTTTCTGTTGCTGATACCCTCTTTTGTGCTTTACTTTTCGTTTTTGCTTTCCTCTCTCAAGTGTAGCCTAATCAAGGAATATTTGTTTGTTAGGTAATAATCATCAACTAATAAGAATCATTATACTCGGTAGTCGCTTCTTAAAAAAAGGGCAATGGAAAGAATTCTTTTTTCTGTTACTTTCATTTTTCCTGATTTAATAAAAGGCCATAATAGTGTTGACTTTTATGATCAGATTCCTGTAATTTGTGATCTGAAATGGAATAATTCACATTCACAGGGACCCTTTAGAATTAAATGTTGCATTCAAGTGTCTCTCATGTTCTATCATATTTTAATTATATTTATAATGTTTTCACCAAGGGACATACTAATTGATTGCTGAGCTAACTCCCCTCCTTAGTAGATGTTTTTTTAATTATGTTCCAAAGTTATTGATTTATTTGACTTTTCCATAAATTTATAAAAGTAATAAATAAAGTTTAAATATAATTTTTTAATATATGATGTAATTAATATAAAATAATTCATATTATTTTCTATAATATGAATTTGTTCTTGCGTTTAAGAAACCAATTTTTATTCTTTTGTTTTCGTGTCATTGAGATCTTATACCTGCAACTATCATTCTTGATATTTCGTGTTTCCATATCTGCAAAATTAGGTAAGCTTAAAAACTTAGTGCTTTAAGGGTAAGAATTTATACCAAACATTTTACTTTACTTACGGTGTTGTTTTAGCTTCTTACGAAATTGTATAGTCCATTTGCTTTAATTAAAAAGAACCATGATGATTTTTTTTTCCCTAAATCACCACTAATCAAACTTTATTCAACTTTGTCCTCTTTTTACAACTTGGTAACTCAAGTAATGAATATTATAAGATTGAGATTATGAGTTTGATTTTTCTTTTTTTTAATATTTCAATTGTTTAAAAAAAAATAATTGAACCTTAACTAATTTGATTTGTTTTAAGCAGATCATAAAATGAATAAAAATCTTTTAACAATTAATTTAATATGATTGTGTATACATAATATATTACGACTGAAATTTACAACACTACTTGTATAAAAATAGCTCATAACAACTAATTATTAATTATTAATGAAACAAAATGATTTTTACAATAATGAGAGTATATCAATTGTGAATTTTTTTTTTATCTATTACAAATGGTTAAATTTTCAACATCATAAGGGGGAGGGGTTTCAAGCCTTACCACTTGAACTACTAATAGGGACTTTCAATTATTGAAATCTTAGTTGTAGATTAAGATGATCTTGTTTAAAAAAAAAAAAGAATTATTTGGATTATAAATAAAGTTCAAAGAAAAAAAAAGACAATTAATAATGTTTGGATCATACCACGAAACTTTATTAGTTGTAGCTTTGAGGCATGTTCCCTAATCTCTTAACAATGATGCATATAAAATGATAGCAATGATCGTCAGTTAATTTGTTACTCCATTAATTTAATTTGATAACCACTTTACTAATTAATGTGAGAGGTGTTTTTTGTGCTCCCACCCTATCCTAGATTAAGAATTTAACCTTCAAATTATTGTGTAAAAAAGAAAAACAATTTTAATCTCTATGCCTTATTTTTTGGAAAAAATATACTTTATTTAATCCAAATATATTATATTTCAAATATATTGTATTGTGTAATTATATTCGTAACACAAAAAAAATATATTTTTATTAATTAAATGTAATTAGATTCCAAATTTTATTATTATTATTATTATTATTATTATTATTATGTCTGAATTTTTATTATTTAAAATTTATTGTATTAATTATTATAACAAATTTGATTCAATTTGCATAGATTCACAAAGACGACAAAAGTTATTTAACAACTATTTTAACGCAATTACATATACTACAATTTAAATTCTTTGTGTTGATTAAGGAAGAACAACCATGTCAGTTTATTCTAATAATTATTAGTTAGAATTCACTTATTATTTTATTAATTAGTGTGCGAAATTTTTTATTAATAAAATTTTTAAATTCATAAATAAAAATAAAAACATTTTTATTTATTACTGTGCTAAATTTTTTATTAATAAAATTTTTAATTTCATAAATAAAAATAAAAATATTTTTACTAAAATAATAAAATACATAAAAACAAAAACTTATCAATATTAAAAATATAATACTTAATTACTAAACATATATTTTTATTATACTTAATTAATAAATATCAGATAAAAAGTTAGCTTAAAGACAGTGTGTGGGTCTCACATAACAGTGAATCTTGCGATTTTCCGAAACCTACATAAAAACCGATTAAAAACCGAAATAGTTGCCTAGAACTTCGAGCAGCTTTTCTCTTCTATTTTTATTTATTTAATCAAATATTTTCTTATTAAAATAAAATAAAACAAAAATAAATGAAAAACCTTCATCTTCTCTTCCACTACATTCGTTAAACCACATGTTAATACTCTAAATTTATCGTTTATATCTCTCACTTTTTTACTTCTGCTCCTCTCCTTCTTTCTTCCTTTCTTTCTGTCTTTCTTCGTTGTGCTCTGCAATTCCTTTTGTATTTTATTTTATTTTATTTTATTCAATTTGTGGATTTGCTTTGATTTTATGTTTTTCCATAAAAAAATAATAATAAGCGATTTTACGGATTGTGTAGAAGAGATAAATTTTGATTTTGGAGAGTATTGAGGTGTTTTGATCCGTGTTTGGTGGATTTCCGACCATGACTGCCGGCGGTGGTAACCAGTTGATCTCCGTTCATCCTGATGAGCTCAAGTTCATTTGTACGTTTTTTGTTTTGGCTCTCTCTCTCCCTCTCTTTATGGTGTGTGTGTATATATATATATATATATATGATTCGATGAAATCGAGGAGGACTTGCTGATTACTTGATTTTGATTGATGCATTGAGTGATCATAATTTTTGAATTAGGCTTTTTTTTTTATTTATTTATTTGTTATTGTTTGTTGGGTTGAGCAGGGTTGCTATCCTATCCTTTGTTGCAGAATTAGCTTTGGTTAGAAATGAAAAAGATATAAACTGAACTGATGAAGTTGTTTTATTTCCATGTTGAAGGATCCTCTTTAATTCTTTTACCAGAACCTGCTGCTGTTCCTTTTATTTTTTTTGCATGGTTTTCATTTTTTCAGCTTCATGTGTTTTTTTTTTTCCTGCAGCTCTGTAGTTCATTTCTTGAATTTATGATCTTAAATATGAGCTTGTATGCATAGTAAATTTGAATATAAGCTCTTAAAAGTGTGTTGGTTTGTGATTTTTGTGCATCAGTTATGTGTATTTCTTATTGATTTTGTAATAAGAAATTTTATTTTGGGGTTAAAATCATGTTTTTTGTTTAATCAGTTGAGCTGGAAAAGCAAAGCTTTTGCGATCTTAAAATTGCCAACAATACAGAGCACCATGTGGCTTTTAAGGTACCATCTTCAATGCTGTATATTTGTATATGAATTTACGAGCTTATTTCTGATGAATTTGTATTCAAGACCTTATTAATTGAGTTTGGTTTTTTTTTTTTTTTTTAAAGGTTAAAACCACTTCGCCCAAGAAATACTTTGTAAGGCCTAACACTGGCGTTATACAACCTTGGGATTCATGTGTCATCAGAGGTGCTCCTTTTTACTATGTCACAATCTTTTGATAGAAATTTCTCTGTTCTTTTAAATAGAAATTTTTTGTTCTTGGAGGAATGTATGATACGGGATAGATTTTGCGAGAAGGTCATGCTGGTGTTCCAGAAAAAATGTCAACTGAGTGGCACTTGTAATTTGTTGAGATGTTTTTATGTGATTTCTTCAGTAGCTACATATTTGTATTTGTTGAGTGCATAAGCTGTCTTTGTCCTTGTTTACCACTTGCTTGTGAACTGTATAGCAGCTGATTTCATTATCATAGTTTCATATTAGTCGAAAATCATTTAATCAAATTGGTGCACTTTAACCAACTGCTGGATTTTCAGTTACTCTTCAAGCCCAACAAGAATATCCTCCAGATATGCAATGCAAAGATAAGTTTCTCTTGCAGAGTACAATAGTACCTGCACACACTGATGTTGATGAGCTTCCACCTGATACTGTAAGAATGTTAACTTGGTGAAGGAAATATCTTTCTTTGAATACTGTTTTAAAATGTAACTAGTTTAATGTTTGATCTTTCTTTCCCAGTTTAATAAGGATGGTATTGGAAAGACAGTAGAGGAGTGCAAGCTTAGAGTTCTATATGTTTCTCCACCTGCTCAAGGAAACTCAGGAGATGAAGCATTAAGGAGCTCATCGAGGAATCAAGAGGCTAACTCTGTGGGTTTCTTGCTGTATTTATGTTGTTTAGTTGATTTTTTGGCAGCTTTTTCCCATTATTGTTTGGTGGATTCATTCGGGCATGTATTGTGTACCTTGCTTTATTATTTAGTCAGGGGTTATGAAAATAATATTTCATCACCAAGACTAGGAATTTCCTTAGTTTGATGGTATCTCGAAAAGCATACTTTAATCACCAAGACTAAGAAGTCTTTAGTTTTGGTGGTATCTAATGTTGTGTGGAAATTGTTAATATGCAACTTAAAGAGTCATAAAAGGTTAATGATGAGTTGGGGGTTCCTTTTTAGCAATTCTGAGAATTATTATCTTATTTTTGTGTTGGGTGTTTGGAAGCTATTACAGGATGAATCCTAAAATGGCAAATTAACCATCTATTACTTGTATCTAGAAAGATATTAGCATGACAAGAAGAGATTTCAAGCATTTTTTAGCTGGTCGGAAAGTTGTGGCTGTATACATCAGTTATTACCCATGTAAAATTGCTGTAATCAAGACTTGGTCTCCTCAAGGGTATTATTGCTGCAACTTATATTGTTTTTCTTCTTTAACTTGTGGACCAAATGCATAACAATATTGGTTTTATATGAGAGGGGCATATCTCTCTATATGCTGGCAATTGTTTAGAGAGGTTTTGAATAACAGTATATGGCATTTTACTTAATGCTGTTTCTTATTTGGTTCACCGCGCTGTCCTGCGAGTTAGCACTTTTCACTGTTACTTCAGCAAGGAAGTTTTTTTTAGAAGTTATAAACAGGCATATTATCATTACTGATAAAGTTTTGTTTGTATGTATTTTCAGGGTTTACAATGCCTGAAGGAGGAAAGGGATGCAGCTGTTAAACAAACACAGCAACTGCAACATGAACTGGTTAGTTTCATTCCATGCTTTGCTTTGCTTTATTTATTTCATTTTGTTTGGGTTGTAAGTACTTTGAAATTTAAATATTAAATTCAGGTCAGTATGCGTCTTCCGTTGTTAAATTGCTTGGGCAAATATCTTATATCTTCATCAGTTATTACCTCCCTGCACCAAGCTTTACTTTCAAATCCCACTGAGGCTGTTCAAATTTTGCCTATTTCTTATTTATTTGCACCATGTTTAACAGTCACTCAGCAACAACGCATGATCATTTGAAATGTGTGTATAAGTCGACCATTTGACAAAATATGATAGTGGCAAGTGGCAAATGGCAGCTATGTAAAACCATAGGTGTGGATTTGTTGTTTGTTAGATGGTTCCATCGAGTTCTCATTTTTAAATGTTGACAAATGGCGCATTGTGTGGCTACAAATGCCGAGGCACCTTTTTGTATACTAGGAAAAGTCTCCTAAATGTAATAACAATTTTCCAGATGTTCATTTGACTATATTTCCTCCCCTAGACACATAGTATGTTGTTATAAACTGAGATAGATAACGACTTTGAAGTGCTAATATGTCGTCAAATAAGAAAAATGAAAAACTAGATATCACATGAGAAAAGGTGTATGCACATACTTGCTAATGTGATATACCTCATATGCAATTCAGGAGAAACATGCTAGCTCTTTTGACAATTTGTCAAACTTTTCCATCCTACAGGACATGATGAAGAGACGAAGATATCGGAAAAGTGACCCGGGCTTCTCCTTGACCTTTGCGTTTGTTGTGGGACTTATTGGCATTATGGTTGGCTTCCTCCTGAACCTCTTGTCATCATCACCATCACCATCTACATAATGAGTTTGATGCCACAGGATCTCAGGGGATAAATTTTCTTGTCTTACTGTACAAGTTCTGGTTGAACGGAGAGGCTGGGTATTCTTCCCCCCTTTTGTACATTGATTGCTGCAACTGTTGGCTTGCCAAATATAATTTCATTTCATTAATATGTTACTGTTAGTGGAAAATATTTTAATTTTTCATTTCATTGATATGTTACTCGTAGTGGAAAATATTTTATTTCATTGATATGTTACTGTTATTGCAAATCAATGAGTGGTTATCTTCGTTGCAATATTTGCAATGTTGTTTCCCTTCCTGTTTCTGCCAAAGAGCTGAGTTTTTCCCTTTGAAATCATTGCGAGGGAAATTGTCTGATAGCTGCATATCGATGTATGGATGCTGGCATGCGTTTCCAGAAAAATGTTATGCTGTCTCAAGTTAAATCCTAGAATTCACTTTTTTGTTGTGTCAATTGTCGGAGCGAACAGTCCCTTCTAAAATTACAATGAAGTTATAGGTATCTATTGTTGCTGGGGAGTATGCTCCACGGCTAAAGCTGCAAAATTCTTTGGCATTTTGCCCTTGGATACATTTAATAAAATTGATGAATTTACTATTGATAAATAAAACATCAAAGTTTTAGGAAGTGAGTGATGACCGAGAGATAATTCAAGGGGTATAAATCAAAGTTTTACTAACTGTTTATTGATCTGCCGGATTGCCATTCTTTCTGAATTTCTCTCTCTTATGGTAAGAGCTTGTAATAAGAGTATTTCATTTGTATCCATACATATAATTAAGGGAAAAGGACCAAATTGGACCCTCAAATTTGGCCAAAATTCTGGTTTGGCCACTATTTTTTTTTTATCCCAAATGAACCTTAATGTTTCAAAATCAGCTCAAATATGACCCTCTGTTAACATCCGTTAAAAAAAATAATGTGGCCAAAAATCTCCGTTAAATGGTCTTGTTTGCCACCTGCTGAGTCATGTTAACAGCTCCAAAATGAAACCCTCAAATGGCAAATATTTCATTCCTTCACCGCCACCTCCACAGTGACTCTGATGACGACTTCTCCTTTCCCCACCACCATCGTCACTACAATTACCATCATCGTTCCAACCACCACCACCGTGGCCTAACAACTGAGCCTTACTTCCCTCTCTTTTCCGCCTCTGCTTCGTCTTCTTCCTCTGACCCCTACCCCTTTCACAACCTAATAATTTCAGCATTATTCCAACAGAGGACAACATCGTTTCGGATCCACTATCCCATCTGGTCTCTGATGCCTTTAATGATTCTGATTTTGGTGTTATTGAAGATAATTGTGAATTAGGTGAGGATCATTTAGACTTTGATTTAGGGCTAGGGTTCAGTTTAGAGAGAATATAGGCTATTGAAGGAATTCCAAATCAAATTTTATTATTATTGCTTGTGATTAAAAGAAGGAGAGGCTAATTCTTATGTGTATATGGATGAAAATTTAGATTTGGGATGATATTCATAGTGAAAAAGCATGGGAGGATACTGGCCTATTGGCTAGATTTCTTCTTATCTCTTTTGCCGATTTGAAGAAATGGAGCTTTCATTAGTGGTTTGCTTTCCCTACTCTTGTTCTTGATCCATCTGCTACTATTGTTGAATTGAGGCATGCTTCTCAGTGGTTTACTTTACAAGAGGTGATTGAGTGATAGTGAAAGTTGGAAACTTTTTATTTTTTTAGATACTCAGTTAGATGTTTGTTGCTTTGTTGATTTTGTTTGGAATGTATAGGCATAATCTTTGTCGGCAGCTTGTAATGACTGGCGTAAATCAAGCTTAACTGCTGGTAAATTTATTCTTGTGGTTTCAGTTCACATATGATATATATGTTTATTCTTAGTTTCTACGGGAATACCTTTATTGCTTAATGTTACAAATCTGCTGCAGATGTGCCTTTCTTTTTAGTTTCCATTGATTCAAAATGATCACTCGAGCAATCATTTGGAAACAACTGCAACTTCCTCCTCTCCGATGAATGTAGATTTTGGAATCTCCGCCCCTGTTACTCAAATGTGTTATTAAAGATATTTCATGATCATTTAGTGTAAACTTTCACTTTTTGATTCAAGCTTCAATTTTTTCTTCTGTAATAGGAATGCTATATTTAGATATTTGGAATGTTAGAATTTTTGTTGTTAGTCCTCTTCTAATTCCTTTGATAGCATACAATTATTTTGGTTTAGTAATAGTGGTTGTTACATGATTTGAGCGAGTGAAGTGAAACGAGTGATCCTCTGTTTGGGAGAGGCGTAAGTAGGGGAAGGAGAAGGGACAGAAGGGTAAGGTGGCTCCCGAAAAGGAAAGGGAGAGAAGAAAGGATGTGCTGGCTAAGGTGATTCAACATGAGAGTCGGATCCCACATGCTACATAAGACCATTTAACGAAATTTTTTTTCCACGTTATTTTTTTTAACGGATGTTAACAGAGGGTCATATTTGAGCCGGTTTTGAAACATTAAGGTCCATTTTGGATAAAAAAAATAATGGCCAAATCAGGATTTTGGCCAAAGTTGAGGGTCCAATTTGGTCATTTTCCCTATATTTAAGAAGGACTTTTCTCTAAAAACTAACAAATATTCATTAAAAAATTAATAAATATTTATGTTAGAATTTTTTATATTACATAATAAATCAATAGATTAATAATATATGCCTTATATACAAATGGGGTGTAATTGAGCCGAGTCGAATCAATTTTTAGCTAATTTGAGCTCAGATCTTTTATAATCGAGCCGAGTTTGCTATGTAATTTGGTGTTCATGAGCTTAAATAAGCTTAAATTTTTTTTAAAAATGTAAACTATAATACATTAAAAATTGAAAATAAATTATTTATTAAATAAATTATAATATATATAATAAAAATTATAATTTTATTCTAATAATATATTTTCTAATATTTTTTACAATAAGAATTTATATATTATATATTTAAAATCAAATTATTAACTATTAAAATTACGAGTATTTATCGAGTCGAACATCGAATTATTCGTGGTAGCTCGAATCGTTTACGGCCCTAATGAGGTATATATTTTTATTTTTTATTTTTATTTATATTCTTAACTTTATTTTTTTACTAGTTTAAAATTATTTTTTAAACATTTTATGTGGTTAAAAACAACTAAAATTAAGCATTTATTCACTTTTAATACTGTATGAATTAAACATAATCGAAAAATATAATTCAGGAATAAAATAATTTCAAATAAATAAAAAATTAGAGATGAAATAAATTTAAAAGTATTATAAAAAATAATATAAGTGGAGGGATATATAGAGTTAATAATATAAAGTTTAGGGGTCAAACTATGTATTCTACTCCATCAAAGGAAAACTGGCGGGAGATTCCCACGTGCAAAATCTCAAAACCTCAAATGTGTCTAATCCGCGCCACTCCATCTTCCCATTTCTGCAAAAAATTTTCATGTCCGATCTCCAAACCAAGCCCTAACCAATCCATCTTCTTCCTCTAACCTCTCCTTCACTCGCTATGTTAACTCATCCTCCAAACACTCAACTCGCTCTCATCGACTCACTCTCCTCCCCTACTGAGTCAAACTCCGATTTACAAAAGGCATGGCACCTTCTTTCCCTCCTCCTCTCTATCGGCCGCTCAATTTCACCTCTCGACCTCGCATCTCGCTGCACTCTCTTCCCTGCAACTCCAGATCTAGTCCAATTTCTCTGCTCTATACCTAACTCACCTATCACTTTAACTACCAGGAATGATACTATACTAGTCACCGTTTCTGCACTCGGTCTTCTCGCCTTTCATCGATTTGCCTCTAATTTAAACTTGATTGATGATTTTTTTACTCGGATCGGGACTGCTCCAGTTCATAGTACCGGGATGTTGTTGAAGGATGCTGTGAGTGTCTACTTTAGGAAGCGGAAGCGGATCGAATTTGATTCTCCAAACGGTTCAGAATTTTATTGATAATTTTAGTATGAAGTGTTTATTTTACGTGTTTATTTGATTCTTGTTCCTTAATTGGTTACTTTATGTTTTTTTTACAGCAGACAAGAAGCTTATATCCGTTGCTCGTTGCGCTAAAAGAATTCGAAATGATGATTCCTTCAAGGTATTTCTTGAATTTAGCCATTCAATTGAGCTTTTCAATCTTCTTGTTGTAGAGAACTTAAAAAGGCATTGTTTCTGTTGTTTTGTTGAAAGAATTGAAGTCTAACGGTAATGAGCTTTAGGGTTAGTATAGAGATTTGTTAATTGAGGGTTATACATGCAGGTGCATTTCCACTTGACTGAACACATCAGTAGAGACATAAATGTGGAGCCTTATTTCATGTATGCTAAGTTAGAAAACATAATTCTGCCAAGTAATTTGTTCTTCAAGACCATGGATGGTAAATTAATTTATCAACTAAAGCATGTCAAACATGTTGAGGATGAAACCGGCAAATGCACAATTATATTAAAAAATGAGAACAGAAGGATCACAGCGCCTGAGCTTGATGAAGAATCTGCTTGTCGGAGAGTAATTTTGGATGGTGAAGCTTCAAGCCAAGATGCTAAAGTAGATGAGGTGGATTTAGAAAGTAGAATGGATATTGATGATATTTCTTGTAAAGATGAATTTAAAAAGAGCAGTGTGTTACGAGTGTTGTGTACAAGTGTTTATGATGTTTGTGGTGCTGAGAATGATCGTTCTATTGAGACAGTAGGCGTCAAACCCATGGAAGAGAAATTTTTAACTGATTCTGGTAATACAAAAGGAGAAATGGATATTGATGATATTTCTTGTAAGGATGAATTTAAAAGGAGCAGTGTGTTACCAGTGTTGTGTGCAAGTGTTTATGATGTTTGTGGTGCTGAGAATGATCATTCTATTGAGACAGTAGTCGTCAAACCCATGGAAGAGAAATTTTTAACTGATTCTGGTAATACAAAAGGAGAAATGGAAAGCCTTTTACAGCCAATCACTACTGCACTTTTGGACATGTCAAGAGAAAGCGATTGTAAAAGGAAGGAGGAGCTGACAACTTTGGATATTACTTTTCCGTCAACTGAGTTAGAGTTTGTAAGTCAAAAGAAGCTGTCCAAAACTTCTGCTAAGATGAAGCTTACTTTTGGGGCTACAATGAATCCAAGACAAGAAGCTATCAACCAATCTCCAGAGAGGGGTAGGGTAGTAACTGCAACCAAAGAGAACCTTCAGGTTAAGAGAAATCTTGCGACAACCGGTAAGGTACAAAAGCCAAAGCAGAAACATGAGAATGCACTTATTAAAGAGGGAAAGAAAGATCGTGCTTCTTTTTCTCCCATGGTAAAATTCCAGTCCTGCAATATTTTCTCTTTGTTCACTTGTGCTTGTCTATCTGCTAACAGCATCTTACTCACCCGTTGTAGTTTGTGCTGCAATTAATTAGTTCCATCTCCATTAATTATGACATAATGATGGCTACTTTTTAGGATCTAGCACAAACCAAGGACCTGCCATACTTTGAAGCTTATGCTGTGGAAGAGGAAGAAGGTTCAGGTATGAAGCTTTTTGCATTCCTCCCACTATCCCTTGCATTCGTTGACAGTATGCGGATTTATTGACAGTTAAACCCACACTGGCAGGTGGTTATGGCACTGTTTACAGGGCTCGAAGAAAGAGTGATGGGACAACAGTTGCTATTAAATGTACGTGTTGATAAGGAGTTTTGTGTCTTATGCTGTTGCCTCTTCCGGTTTCTGCTTCTGTATTTTTCTTCGATATAATTATGAGCAGTCAGGGGTAGCATATTTGAGATCTTTGATGATGATGGAGATCCTCTGCTGTCAAATAATAGTTAGTCTGGCCATTAGCAATTGAGTGGATAAGCTGGTGTTATTTTCTTATCATTAAATAACCTATATGCTTTCCACAGGAAGTATTGGAAAATCCTTCAATTTTTAGTTTCATATAGAATGACATGAGAACACCAAATACTTTTGTGTATTTGATTCACAACAAATTGCAACTTTTTACATGAAAATTCTGCTGGTAGTTAGAAATTTAGTATATGTAGTGACAACTTGCTCTCTGGTCTTTTACTTCTTTTTCCCTTCCTGCCTGTCATGTTGATAACTATTACTGCAAAATGGTTCCTAATTAAAGTTACAAATTTTTTGCTTTGCAGGCCCTCATGAAAATGCTCATAGGCACCACGTTAGCAATGAGCTAAGGATGCTGGAACGGTTTGGGTAGGTTTTTAAGAAAGTTCAATTCACTCAGAAATTTTCCTTGCATTTGAGATAAAGAAAATTAATATGCATTGACAATTTCAGGGGTAAAAACTTTGTAATAAAATATGAAGGCTGTTTCAAGAGTGGAAATTCTGACTGCTTTGTTCTGGAACATGTTGAACATGACAGACCAGAGGTAATCATCAGATGCTTCAATGGATAATTTTTGTTTGTTGCTTTGTTGATGTTGGTTTTTCTTTAACTAGGTGTTGAAGAAGGATATAGATCTTTTCCAGTTACGCTGGTATGGTTACTGTATGTTCAGGGCACTTGCTAGTCTTCATAAACAGGTAAAGATATCACCACATACATCCCATGCTAATTTGTGTGTTATTTACAGAAATGAAAAATCCTCCCTTTTATTTCCGTGTTAATAGGGAATAGTCCACAGAGATGTCAAACCTGGCAACTTCCTTTTCTCTCGCAAGTCCAATAAAGGTTATCTTATTGATTTTAACCTTGCCCTGGTTAGTTTTATTTCTCTGAATAGATTTCTTTGCACAGTTAGTTTATTTTTTTGTTTATTATTTTTTATACACTGGTTTCATGGTAGTTAATACAAATTTACTGACATTTGTCTTGGTATTAATTGTGTTTTGACAGGATCTACGCCAAAAGTATGGAATGACTAGTGAGTTTCTTTTCCTTTTCGAGTTTTCATGCTTAAAACATCACCATACAAGCATTTGCACGTTGATGCTAACCTGAAGATTGTAAGATAATTTGTGAATGTATTGAAACATATCGTAAGCATTTGCATGTGATGCTGTTGCTGGTAAAATGCTTGCCGTTAATGTTTGCCTGGACCTCTACCCTTCCTGAGCATTTTATCTTAGTTCTTTCCTTGTTGAGCGTTAGAACCGGAAAGAACTACTGTCAGCATATCCTCCTGAGAATCCATGTGTTCATATGATCTATAATTTGTAACAACACTGATGTGTTCCTATGCTTTTACAGACAAATTAAAAATGGGAAATGATGTAAGCATCAACCCTATTACACTTCCCAATACCAAATCTGCTCCTCTTACAAAAAGTAGGAGGTTTCCAATTGCTAAATATCTAGGTGCTGTCAATCAAGATGCAATAAAAGGTTTGAAGCCAACTTTAGAACCTAAGAACCAAAAAAGGAGGGCTATAAACAAACCAAAAGCTGATAATAATGACTTGAATGGTTGGAATATCATGAGAAGTCAAGGAGCAGATGGCTCTGGCATAACCTCAGTGAAGGATGCGACAAGCACTCGGACTCCATCTGCAGAAAGGCTCAGAGAGCCATTACCATGCCAAGGCAGGAAGGAACTTTTAAATTTGTTGCAGGAAGCGATGCACAGTCCAAAGCATGAAGCATCAAGTGTTCCAGCTTCTATTCGAAAGAGGATTGCTGCCCCTCCTGGAAAAGTTGACGACAAACTTGTTTACTTAACCCCAATGCCTCTGCATTCAACTGGAATTGCTATTCCTGGTAAATGCTTAAGCAACACTAAAGGTTTGTTTCTTTTACTACGACTCCGATGATTTGGTTTTTCAGAACTATTTCTGTGTCTATTCATTATTTCATTTTGTTCTCACTAGAAGACGGAAAGCCCAAGAAAGAAGGTCCATGCGTTGGAACCAAAGGTTTCCGGGCGCCAGAGGTAAGAACCACTGAAATGGCATGACTATGCTAGTTTAGTTACCAGAACTTTGAGTGTCTTGACAATTGCTACCATTGAACTGTTTTACAAAGAGTGGATAAATCAACTGGCTATCGAATTATCAGCACGATTGTTGAAAGTGCTCATAAACGATAAATTAATATCATGCAATAAATATCAGTGCTTACGAATTTCCTGAACTCCCGTGCCCCTGCCTCATCAAAAGATTTAGAAAGAAGAGAAAGAATTTTAGTCATCTCATCTCTCTTATATTTGGCTTATAATGTTCCTTGAATCTGTTTCAGATTGTATTATTGTATAAGATTCTATGGACTTCTTTTAATCCCAGTTGCATTCTTTTTCTTTTTTCTTGATCTAACAAGTAATGAAATTTTTAATTAGCTCTCAGTTGACCTTTATATCTGTTTTGTCTGCATAATCTCACATGGAATGGTGAATAATAATTTGACATAACAACTGTACTGATTTATGGTGTTTCCCATGGAATAACAAATACATCAAAATCTTTAATGTTGTAACGTAAATCAACTTCAAGACATGATTTAAGTGCTTTCTTTCTTGCTTTTGTCTATCAAAATGGAACAAGTGGAGGTTCATGATGAGTAGTTCATCCAGGTTTTGTTCAGGTCAACCCATCAAGGTCCTAAGGTCGATATCTGGTCTGCTGGGGTCACCTTACTGTACCTAATAATCGGAAGAACACCCTTTTACGGTGATCCTGAACAGTAAGAACTCTTGTTTTTAAATCTGGAAACATATGCGCCTGCTCATGCTCTATATCCGCACTTTATTTTGCCAATTACATTGTTGCTGCTATCAGGAACATAAAGGATATTGCAAAGCTAAGGGGCAGTGAAGATCTATGGGAAGTGTCAAAGCTACATGACCGAGAATCTTCTTTCCCAGCGGTATTAATAATTGTGGGATTATTACAATAACTAGAAAAGGAACTTGTATTTAAAAGTGTCATTTGTCTGCAGGAACTATATAACGTTGAGTCTTTGCCATCAACGACATTACGGGAATGGTGCAAAATAAACACGAAGAGACGGGATTTCCTCCAAATAATCCCAAGCTCTCTCATTGATCTTGTCGACAAATGCTTGACAGTGAACCCAAGATTGAGGATCAGCGCAGAGGATGCATTAAGACATGAGTTCTTTGCTCCGTGCTACTTGGACCTAAGAAAGCAGAGACTGCAAAGGCAGGGGCCCAGCTCAGACTCTGGAAGTAGTCTTCCTTTACGTGAACAGAGAGCATTGGAAATGCAGTGCCTGTAAAGATCTCTCTCAGCTAATTTTAGGTAAACCCACCCTCTACTTGTTTGTAGCCATAATATAATGATTCATCTATTGTTCTAACGCTGTAAATGTGCTAGAGATGTAATAGTTTGATGTTCTGTTACCCTTCTCTCTTGTTCTCTGGAAAAATCCTGTATTGTAACATCTGGTGCTGATCATAGGAACCACAGTTAAAAACTGTGTACATTTGTCCTGTTCTTAAGAAGAAAATTGAAAATCCTTACAAGCTTGCTCTTTTTTTTTTTTAATTTCCTTTTCAAATATTTTTCTTTCTTTCACTTTATTAGTTACTTCCCCTTCCTTTCCTTAAAAAAAAATCTTCCCTTTCTTTCCCTTCCATTTCCTCTTTAGTTATCTTGTATAGTGCAAGGAAATGATAGAAGTTGATGGAAAATAATTTAACTACAAAATAATTAATTAATGGGATAAATAATATATGTTTTAATAATATAATACTTACGAAAATCACTTTAACCATTAGATGTGTTTCTTAACGATGTAAAATGTATTAAATTTATACATAGATTCCCTCTATCTCTCTCTCTCTCTCTCTCTCTCTCTATATATATATATATATATATATATATATATAATGGCATTTGACAGTTTTCTTTGGATAAATAGTTTTAGCGGTGATAGTGACATGGCGTGATGGTATTGGTGGTAAGACGTAGCATCTTTCTTAGTAGCAAAGCAATCTTCGTCTTTCGTCAAAATGTATTATAGATGGATGGATAATTCTCTTGCTTGTCAACTCCGTGCTAAGTCGTTCGATCCAAAGAATATAATAATAAAAAAGAAGAAAATTCTTACCTACGCCTGTATACATAAAATTAAAATATGTGTGTTATGCTTTTATTGACTAAGTGGAAAAAATTTGGTATGATAATAATAAAAAGGAAAAATAAATGAAGGAATGACGTGTTTTGTAAATATTCAACCGCGAATTCTCCAGAATGACCTTATTTCCCACAACGCCCCTCGTTTTGTTGTTTATTCATTATACATTAATTTATGGGTCTTTGATTTAAGAAAAAATTATAAATTTTGTGTCTCAATTTTTATAATTTTTTTATTTAAGCATCTGAATTTTTTTTTAATAAAGTGTTTAAATTTTTAAAAATATATTAATATAGTATCTTCAGCCCATTTAATATTGATCGAATTTTCAGTCAGATAAAAAAAGATTCATTTTTATTTCAGCCATTAATCATATCATTTATTATATGTATTGTATTATTTAAAAGATAAAATTATGTATTATTTAACGATAAAATTATCCTTATTCAGTCATCTTTAATGCTTGCAGCATAAGTTAATATTGAGGTTATTTTTGTCATTATAATCTTTAATAAAATTAATTTTATTCTTTAAATAATGCAATATACGTGATACATGACATAACTAATAACTGAGATAAAAGTGGGTCATGTTTGATCTGACTCAGCATCCAGTCAACATTAAATCTGCTAGAGACACTACATTATATATTTTTCTAAAGTTTAGATACTTGATTGTAAAAAAAAAAAATTAGACATTTAAATAGAAAAATCACAAAAATTGAGATATTGAATTTATAATTTTTTTATTTAAAAAGTAAAAAATAAAGAAAGGGCAGAATAGTAATTGAGAAATAACCAGAAATTTCCTCGAAACTAACTCATATCTAACAGTAACGCCTATAAATAAATAAATGCATACATAATCACAACGCAATTTGTAATACAAAATAATCAAAAGTCTCGATCAAAAAAGTCGTCTTCTCATAACCCCATCGATTTTCAGTATCTCTACGCGTGTTTCTGTTTTCGGATCAACATGGAGGCATTTGCTTCGTTCTTCGATTCCCAATCATCCTCTACAAATCGTTGGTCCTACAATTCTCTCAAGAACTTCCGTCAGATCTCTCCAGCTGTCCAGGCTCATCTCAAGCAGGTCTCTCTATCTTTTTATTGTTTTAAATTTTTTCGTTTAGAAAAAAGTAGGATTAATTAGCGATTCTTATGAGGATGACTGCAATTTGTGTGTATTCAATTCAATTCAATCTTTATTTTTTGGTTGTTTCTTTTGGTAATTGTTAGGGTTTTTTTTTTTAATATTGTGTTTGGCTGTAGTGAAAATTTTAGATCTGATTCTTTTCTCTTGGACTGTTTAAGGTTGTATTTATGGCGGAATGCGAACTTATTGGCCTTTGTTTGTAATTAATCATGTGCAAGAGTTCAATTGAATTGATTTTTATCTTGCAAATGTGATTTTTTTGGGATCGTTTTAATTATTTTTCAGAATATTTTTAAAATTCGACAATTCACTGAATAACAAGATTATGTTAAATTGAATTCTTGCGTGTTTTTATATACTTCTATCATCTTATGTTATGATACAACTACTAATCTGTATTTGGTGTTTTGCTATTTATTTGCTACGTTGTTATGATCCTTGGAATCTTAACTGAGTTAATAATTTATTCTAAACTTTGACAGTGAGTCTGACTGCCTTGAATTCTTTATTTTGCAGGTTTATGTGACCTTATGTTGTGCATTGGTTGCATCAGCTGCTGGGGCTTACTTGCATATTCTATGGAACATTGGTGGTCTTCTTACAACTTTTGCTTGTGTCGGTTGTATGGTTTGGCTTCTGTCTCTTCCACCTTATCAAGAGGTAGACAGAGCTACATGTCTTTATCATATATTGCTTTATCCTGTGCTCCTAGTATTTTCAGGTTTTTGGTTTTTATCTTACTCTTTTTCTCTACTTTGATTGAACAGCAAAAGAGGGTTTCTCTTTTGATGGCAGCTGCACTATTTGAAGGAGCTTCTGTGGGTCCTTTGATTGATTTGGCCATTAATATTGATCCAAGGTACTTGCTTGTCTTTGTATTGACATTGCATTTGGGTTTTTTTTTTTTTTTTTTTTTCACCTCTTATGGAGTGGACCTTCTGATGTTGGAGCTCTAATATGTTCATCTTACACGTTTGCTCTTGTCAATTTGGACGAGCCTGCATTTTGGTGGTTGCAAAATCATTGTCATGCAATTCTCTTTGCATGATGTTGGAAGATTGTGCTAATTTTGTAAATGACTCTTCTCCATTGTGACAGTGTTTTGATTTCTGCATTTGTGGGAACTTCAGTGGCCTTTGCTTGCTTCTCAGCAGCAGCTATGTTGGCTAGGCGCAGAGAATATCTTTATCTTGGTGGTTTGCTCTCATCTGGCGTGTCCATCCTTCTCTGGTTGCAGTTTGCATCTTCTATCTTTGGGGGATCTGCAGCCATGTTTAAGTTTGAGGTAAGGGGATTACTGGGTGTTACCGTCTGTGATCGTTTCCAACTAGAAGTTTGTTGTTGAACTGCTGTTATTTGCTATTTGCTAACAGCATCTTGGTTTGCACTCTTGATAACATTTGCAGTTGTACTTTGGGCTTTTGGTGTTTGTGGGCTACATGGTAGTTGACACCCAGGAAATTATTGAGAGAGCTCACCTTGGTGATCTGGACTATGTGAAGCATGCTCTGAACCTTTTCACCGACTTTGTGGCTGTTTTCGTGAGAATTCTCATTATCATGGTATGTTCAGCAGAATGCCCAAATTCTGCACTTTTTTGTGCTGTTTATTAATCATAATATCAGATGCTAACTAATTGAACATTTTCTGTTTGTCCAGTTGAAGAATTCAGCTGAGAAGAATGAGAGGAAGAAGAAACGAAGAAATTGAGAGCACAAATTGGGGTGAAATCTTGTTGTGCTGCAGTAAAAAAAAAAAGTAACCAGTTGTCAATAGGATATTTTTTTTTTGGCGAGCCTTATTAATGTAACTGCTTTCGTAACACTATCAAAGTACCAGTGCATGTCTGGTTTTCGATAAATTCACGTACAGAGAAGCTCATGCTTACAATGTGGACTTTAGCTGTATGAGGTTCCTCTACTTGCTGTATATTTTGGGATTTGCAGTGATGACAAAATTTGCATCATTTTCATCCGTGTGATGCTGACATATATTGTTGGTTTGCTCGTTTGCAAATTAAGTTGCAGGATTCCGTCTTGTGCTGTTTTGGTCTGAAGTTAAAATTGTTGTTGTATGCTGTGTGTGTGAAGATCTTTTGCTACCTTTATGTGTCTGTTGTTTTTGCTTGACCACATGTTGTGGCTATCTCTCATTGAACAAATTCATTTCATATGATGCAAAGGTGCTTAGCTCTATATCATGCTATCAGGAATTTTTTTTCTTTTGAAATGATTTTGTGGATGTTCTCAAAGGTATCAGAATTTTGACTTGTATGGGGCGATAATTCATTTTCCTTTTCTAGAGGTTTGGATATCGAAGTTCACTGTATGGTTAATATTGGGGTGACATATATGGTAAACAAGTTGATTTCTTTCCAAAACTAATTAGCACGGATTCTGATTACTGATTTTTTTTTTGGTTGGAGAGGAATAGGAATTTTCATTATTAGAAAGGGCAACGAATTACTATGGAGGTACATTAAAACAATCTAATACAGATTTAGCAGCTCATTTGGTAGCTAGGAGTTGTTGTTACCTGTCAAGGTCCCATAGTTGAACCACTTGAATTTCTTTTGTCAACTCTTTCTCTTGAAGATTCTTCCCACAAATGGGAAATACAACAGTTTCAATATTATCACATCACATAACTATCACTCAACTATTACAATAACAACTATTAACTTTCAAATTATTATTATTATTATTATAAAAATTACATTGAAGATGCATCAAAAAAAAAGAAGAAAACAAGGCATTACAGAAACGTGTGCTTTATTTATTTATTTATTTATTAAAATATAAATTTTTTTTTTGTTAGAAGCATCAACATTGGACGCGGAGTCTGGAACTCGAAACTTCAGCGACAGCTTGGTCGCAGACTGTATAGAACTGTCTTGTCCTTAATTAACTTAGGACATTAATCCTTGCTTAAATCTTGAAGATTCTGCCGATTCTTCTGCCCCACTAGCTGAATACCGCTACCCATATAGGCCATAGCTCTCATTAAAAGCGCCTCATCCATTTCCTGCAAGAAAATCAACCAGAAACTATTGAGAGGCACATCCACATCCATGAAAGCTTTGTCGAAAGTCCCATACTGCAGGAGCAGGATAAAAACTTGCCCCAGATGAAAATAAAAAGTTAGGATATCATTGGAAATTGATATATAAAAATATAAGATGAGGCTTCATTTCCTGAACTTTAATTTCACTTTTAAGTACACCCAACTTTAATTTCACCAATTGAGTTCTCATACTTTTAATTTTTGTTACATCAAGGATTTTTCTGAGCTTTCGACTCAAGTCTTTTGTCTTCTTCAATCTTGTCTCTTGCAAACTTTTTAACCCTTAGTTCAAATGTTTCAAAGCAGTGCAGAAAAAACCGCAATGCGACAAAAAATAGAAGTACGAAAGCACAATGAAAGGAAAGTCGGAGTACTTAAAAGTGAAATTTCACAGGTTTAGAAGCTTCAAAGTGTAAAAATGTTCTTCAAAGAGCCAGGATAAATGATGATAAACCATAAAGCATATAAGGTGGTTTCGCTCTATGATATGTAATGACATGATTGCTTCAAAACTATCAATAACATATCAAAGGACGAATTAATAACATATACATTGATTATAAAAAGAAAAGAAATTAATAACATATATTCATATTAGCATCTAATGAAAATATTAATTCTTTCATAGTGTTCAAATTGTAAATTTTAGGAAGCTAAAATAAAAATATAAACAATATATATATATATATATATATAAAGCTTTTTCAAAATCAAAAGGCCCATATAACTAAATTTTGAGAGAAATATCAAAATATAAAAAAATTTAGAAGAAAAAATGCAAATTTTTTGAAAAATGGGAAGACAAATGAGAAGCATTCTTCCTCATTTCACAAGCATCACATAGTGTTTGCAAGATGTAAACTAGTTGGTATCTTAATTCAAACCCAATGTAATGCTTGTGGAATTAGGAAGAAAATGAGAAGCATTCTTCCTCATTCCACAAGCATCACATTGCGTTTGGAAGATACATTCTTACTCTAATTGGATATGTGTAAGTATGCAATAAGGGATGTCAAATGACCATGTTTACTTCTCAATTTATAGCCTCATTTCTCAACCACCATCACCATAATATTAAATGTTTTTCTCCAAATTTGTAGACTACACAACAGAAAATCTATATAGTCACACACACATATATTTTAAGGAAAAAAAAGGAAAGAACATTCTTAAAATAGTTATTGGTATAATTTAGGGTAAGTATATTTTGTTTGTAGTTGTAGCCTTGCAGAGTGTAAGTATTATTTTGTTTTCTCACCCTAATTTCAATAATTATAAATCATGTGTTTTTAATTAAATTAAATTATAAGTTTAGAAGCTACTAACTCAAAAAATAAATACATAAATTTTTGCACAAAATTATTCAAATTTAATCCGTTAAAGTAGTTCTCGTGTTTTAATGATTATAATATCAATTAAAATGAACTTCATTATTCGAGTTCATTATATTTATGATCAATTAAATATCTACAACACTTTTTTTTATGATTAAACGGGGCTATAATAGTAAGTAACATAATAAATTGATTAAACAATTTAGTAGTTAGTACATAGCATATATATCAAGTAAAATTTTGCCTTATTTGATTGATAAATGATCACAGAAAAATTAACATCAATACTCAAGTTCAAATTATAGTAATAAGTATTTGAATAATTAATTGACGCAAAGATATCCACAAGATAGTTCATCCTATTCAAATATTCACAAACAAGAAATATTTTATTCTTTTACGGATAAATTTTTTTTTTTGGGACATTCAGTGCCAAAATTATTGAATGAGTAAGTTAATTAATCAATACCATAATATTAAATGCATTTCTCCAAATTTGTTAACTATACAGCAGAAAATGTTTTATATATATCACAACACACATATATGTTAGGAAAAAATCTCTTAATATGGTTCATTGGCATAATGGGAAGTATATTTTATTTTCTCACCCTAATTTTAAAAATTATTATGTGATTTTAATTAAATCAAATTATAATTTTAGAGGCTAATAACTCAAAAATAAATGAATCAATTACATTCATGCACAAAATTAGTCAAATTTAATCCGTTAAATTAGTTTTCATGATTTAATAATTATAATGTCAACTAAAATGAATTTTATTATTCGACTTCATTACATTAATGATCAATTAGATACAATCAACTAAATTTCAGCACTTTTATTAGCAAGTAATTTAATGAATTAATTAAATAAATTTTGTTAAAAAAAATAATTAAACAATTTAGTACATAGCATACATAGCGAGTAAAATTTTGACTTACTTAATTAATAAATGATAAAAAAAAATTAATATCAATAATTAAATTCAAATCAGTGATTGTTGATAGGTATCCGAAAAATTAATTGAAGCCAAGATATTCAGGGGAGAGTTTGTTCTATTTAGATATTCACGATTATGAAATGCCAAATTCTAATTT
>CATIWM010486133.1:0-16340 GCA_949671775.1 Mallotus repandus
TTGATTGTTGGGCCTTAAGCATGAGAAAAGGACTAACGTGCAAACTCAGATTTGAACATAAAATAAGAAATGATTACAATTCACACAAATAACAAGGAAATAATCCAATAATCAAAGGTAATAAAATACAAAACACACACAGAGGCCAATTACAAGGTTGGATGGGGCATTCCAAAAGGCCATACCTATTTTCCGAACCCGATCTCTGATGACGACTTCTGGGAACCTCCATGGAATCCAGTTGATGTATAGTATGTCCCAGATTTCATCCGGGTGGCCACTCCATCTCCATTATGGGCCACAAGCCTATTATGTATTTCCTAGTGGGACTCGAGCCCACACAATGTCGTGGTCGCCAAATACTTGGGTGTGCGCTAAACCTCGCCACTTACAGTGGCGACTCCACTAGGATAGAGAAACTGGTTCCACTATTTTGTAATTTATCAACTTTGATTAGTTTCTTATTCCTTTGCACTACACATTTCCACACAATGTGCACAAAGTCCCAAATGACCCCATAATAATTGTTGCTCCGCTGGTTGTGTTTCACTCAAACCTAAAGGTAGAATATTTTATTATTATCACTTATGGCACGTACTTATCCACTCGTACAAACCCTTGAGTGGGGAGATGTAATGGAGGTATATAGCTATAAGAGCCGAAGCTTATTATCCCAGACTCAGCTCATGTAATGACCTAATAACTTCCCTCACGATTTTTTCCCAAATGCATGTGTTTGATGTCATATAGTAGTTCTCTCTATAAAGCCTAAGCCTATTTAAAATGGACTATGTCAAAATGGGCTTGTCATGCCCATTACGACCCATTTTGTTGGACTTTGGTTTTATTTAAAGAAACTACTCCTCACTTGTTAGTTTTGTCCCAAGAGATTTCTTTTGTACGTCATTTTTGTTATCCCCTGATGATAAATTTAAACCCAGACCAAAAATTCTAGGAAAAGAAACTCGCCATTGAACACATGTGTGGGAGAAATAAGGTTGGAAGGCTTTGCTCTATATTTTGCTTGTGTTTGTAAATAATTTTGCATTTCATGCATACATGACATTCATTATAATTTCTTAAAAAATTAAAAAAATTGAAAAATTAAATTAAATTAAAAAAATGCATTTTCTTGGCCATAAACTTCTTTTATTTGGAAGCAGATCAAGGGTAATTTGGTCCATCAATATCAAGAATCCAATTAAATAATTAGGACCACTTTGCAAAGGAGCAGAATGGCAGGACCTTCTAATTTTGATGTTGAATCTTTCAAGAAAGAACTTTTGAAAGAAATTAGGGATGACATGTGACAAATGATCAGAAGTATAATTGCTGAGATGGTAGGGAAGATGCCCGTTGGCGAGGAAGACTCTAAAACAAGAACTATTCTTAGTGAGCCTACAAAAGAAAAACTAAAAGCACCAGTAGACCTAACTGAGTAAGAATGGATGAAAAATATGAAGAGGCAAATGGATCAGCTACAAATTATGATGAAAAAGCATGGGCTCAATACTAACTTTACCGACTTGGATGCGGACTTGGATTTAAAGGATGAACTATTGCCCCCTAAATATTAATTCCCAAGCATGAAGAAGTACTCTAGTACTAATGATCTTCACCTACACCTGAAGCGGTATGTCACTTACATGAAAGTAATTGGGTTGTCTAAAGCTCAAACAATTCTCAATGTCCTTAGAAGGAGTTGCTATTAAGTGGTACTACACTTTGGATGTGCATGTTCAAAATGACTAGAAAGAACTGTGTTCAACTTTTATTAAACAGTATGGGCTGAATTCACAATTTGAAGTATCTCTCCAAGAGCTACAAAATATGAAGTAAGGATCAGGTGAACCTTTCACAAACTTTCTGACTAGGTAGAGGGGAAAGTTGGCTTAAACGAAGCATAGACCTGCAGAATCAAACCAGTTGATCATAACTATAGAAGCATGTGTTCCACCTTTAGCCAACAAAGTAAAAGACATGGGTATAAGGGACTTCAAAGAGTTATACTGATTCAGAGTACAAGTTGAAGATGACTTGAATGAGAGCATTCATGAATAATTGTTATTAGTTGTGAGTGTAATGATTTTGGACAATACTTTATCACAACAGCTTTTCTTTGTGCTAATAAATGTTGGATTGTCTGATTTACATGATTATAAATTTATAATGATTGTGCATGTTATCTTATGCTTGAATGAGAGAGAGAGCCAAAACAAAAGGAACAAAAAAAAAGAAATAAAACAAAAAAAACCACATCAAGAGGACCAAATCTCAGAATTGATTTTTAATTTCCCTTCCGGTACTTTTAACCTCAGCTTTTCCTAAAATGAATTTACCATGTTCACCAAGAAAAAAAAAATAAAAAAAAAGAAAAGAAAAAAAGAAAATAAAATGAGGAAAAAGAAAAGAAAGAAAAGGTAAAGAAAAGTTTTTACTTGTGCCCCCATATTTGAAAAGTCGATCCTGTGTGACCTTTGAAAATTTATTTTTCAACAACCATCCTCATAAATTGTTGCCAATGGAACCAATCTCAAAATTCTACCCAATATAAGCTAAAAAATAGTTTATTAGAAAATTCGCAAAGGGTTGATCAATGACAAACATAATGTAGTATGCCAAATTATAACAAATGAGTAATTATGTAAAGATAGTCATGAATGACATAATGTTAGCACATGAAGTGTCAGACGTGGAATTTTTACAAGTTTTACAACAATCAACGATGTGAGTGACATCAATATCCAATAATCAACAGCAAGAACATTGAGTGATCGACAACCGAAGTGGCAATATAGACATCGAGCATAATGAAATGGTGATCCATCATCAGCATGAATTTACAACCACCCAGCTAGGTTGAAAACTCTCAGAAAGGGAGCGGCCTAGAAAAAGAGGGAAAATAAGAAGAGAGAAAAATGAAAGACTTAGCTAGGTTCGAAAACTCCCAAAAAGGGAGCGACCTAGGCAAAAGAGGGAATATAAAATAAAATTGGTTGCATTTTCATTATGAGAAAAGCAATTTGAGAACTCATAATATTATGCTTCGTGTTGTAATAAAGAGAGGGTCTATCAATTTCTCAACCAGGGGGCAAATTTTAAGACAAAAACTGAGGGAATGCTAAGGGTCAAGCACCACTGTCCTACGACAGTGAAGTAATCCAAAGAGGCAACTAAGTTGGGGGCATTTGTTGTTATCAACCTAATTTAATCATGAGAAGGTCTTAATTTCTGTTACATTTGGATACATCGGTCTCAATAATAGTCTCTAACAGACTCAATTTTTGAATCCAGATTATTTGATCGAATGAGGGCCAGTTCCCAAGGGTTAGCTCTAAGCGGAAAAGACACTTGGCTAATTGATGCATACAAAATCATTCGAGATTTTTTGTTATTAATTCATGCATATATGGAGTCATTTTGCAAAAGTTATTTTCAAACATCATGCTTAGGTGTATTAGAATAATGCATGTCTTTCACAAAAAGTGCATACGAGATTGTGTTGTCAAATCATTTTCAAAAGCTTTCAAAGATCACAATCATGCATATATCAGCTTTGAACTTTGTGAATGTGTCTTCTTAAGAATAAGCTAGCTCCAGTGCATATGATGTAGACTAGTTACCATTATCTTTGTCTGACTCCCCAGAGGCTACATGGCTTATTTTAGTCGATTTATGCCTAATGCCCCCGAGGCTGTATGGCTTGTTTTGGTTATCTTTGCTGATGCCCCGGAGGCTGTATGACTTGTTTTGCTTTTACTCGCCCGACATCCCCGATGGCTATATGGTTTGTGTTGTTTGTTCCTACCTAATGCCCCGAAGGCTGTATGGCTTATTTTGCTTGTCCTTGCTTGATGCCCCTCAGGCTATATGGCACTTGTTGTTTATTCCTGTTTGACACCCCCGAGGCTATATGGCGCTTGTCGTTTGTTCCTGCTTGACGCCCCTAAGGCTATATGACACTTATTATTTGTTCCTACCTGATGCCCTTGAGGCTATATGGTACTTGTTATTTGTTCCTGCCTGACGCCCTGAGGCTATATGATACTTGTTGTTTGTTTTTGCTTGACGCCCTTGAGGCTGACGGTGTAAATTTCTGTGAGTGACTTCTCGGTAATGAAATTCTCGTGATTCACGTTTGTGAGTGACTTCTTGGGAATGAGATTCTTAGGATTCACGTTTGTGAGTGACTTCTCGAAAATGAAATTCTTAGGATTCATATTTTTTAGTGACTTCTCAGGCCAGAAAGACCCGAGACTCACATTTCAAATATTAATGAGTGGCTTATCAGGCCAGAAAAACCCGAGGATCATAGTCACATTTTCATTTTCTTTACTGAGTGACTTCTAGGGCCAGGATAACCTGAGATTCACGATTCAACTATTAATGAGTGGCTAATCAGGCCAGAAAAACCCGAGGATTATAGTCACATTTTCATGCTTTTATTGAGTGACTTTTTGGACCAGGAAAACCCGAGATTCATGATTCAAATATTAATGAGTGGTTGATCGAGCTAAGAAAACTCGAGGATCACGGTCACATTTTAGGTTAAAATTCAACCTCTCGAGTTTGAATTCCCGAGGCTGACGACACGAGTGATCAGGTATGTTTTTCTTGTTGATTATTGCTTTTATTGTGCATGTTGCTTTTTTTAAAAAATTGATTTCATAAATCCATTTTTTCAAAAAACTAAGAGGGCAAACTGTGAACACTCTCGGTTTAATCGGCCCACAATAAAAGACTAGTGATGAGATAGAATAAAATTTTGAATGTAAGAAAACCTAAAACTTCTCTAGAATGGACTCGAGAGCCCAAAATGTCACTTTTGAGCCTAAAATACCTAATTTAAGCCCAAAACCCTTAGTTGAGCTCAAAACATTTAAGCCCCAGTCTAAAAGCCTGGTGGCCCAAAGGCCCAAGCCAGGCTTAAGCCAAAGAGGCGACCGCCTCATTGAAGAGGCGACGCCTCTCCGGCCTGAGCATCAGTGAGGCAACGTCTCATCTTGGCCGACCTACTTTGCATTAAATGCATTTTTTTACTTCATTGTGCAAAGAAATGGACCCACCATATACTAGTCTGAAGATGTGGCATGAAAATAAGACTTTTGAGGCAGAAATAAGGTTAGAAAAGATATGAAAATTATAAGAAATGAGTGTCTTTTGTCTTGGCTTGGTTTTTAGGGAATTGAAAAAGGAAAAGGGTGGAAGGTTAAAAGGGAGGTTTTTGGGCTAGTTTTAAGGAGGTTAGTTGTTCTTTTAGACAAGGAGGTTCAGAGAGAGAGAAAAAAGTTCTTAAGAGAAAACAAGAGAGAAAAAAAGAAGAGAAGAAGAAAATGAGGAGTTTTATCTTGAAAGTTCATTTTCTTAAGAGGAAAGAAGGAGCTCTTGCATTCACAAGGATTTGAATCAACAAACCAGTCTCTGAGAGCTTAGTTAGGAGCTTCAAACATGTTCAAATCAGTGAGAACCCTCATTTTCAAGCTTTAAGTTCTTTAGTTCATAAAAGTTTTAATTCTTTGGTTTTCATTACTTTTTTGTGTTTATTGTTAATTTCATATTGTGTTGATAGCATGAACATGTAAAATATTGAATTTTAGTTGTAAGTTTACGTTTATTTGCATCCATATATGAATTACTTAGGATTTAAGAAATATGTGAATTGCTGAGTGGCTGGTGAAGAGGCGACTTATTGTCGCCTCTTCTCCTAGAGGCGACGTCCCTTTGAAGAGGCATCACCACTCCATCAAAATATGCTCGAATTAGTTTAGTTTCTTTAATATTTACATTGTATGATTCATATTTTCTTACATTTTCTATATTTCTGAATTTCAATGTTTCATGCAAGTATTAAGATATCTAATTAAATTGAAAGCCTATTTATCTATTCTTGGTTATTTTGCAATATATTATATTTTGTTATGAAACTAACTTTGTGGCCTCTCTTTGTAGATTTTTATTTTGTCTTATGGGAGAAATAACTCTTGTTTATTGCAGGATTTTAGCATGATTTTCAATCATGGCATGTTTGTCTCCTTAATTAGTTCTTGAGAGGATTTAATTTTGGTTTATTTTCCATTTATTTTATTTTTATAATCAAAGGATTGTAATCCCTAATCATTTTCCCCTTATTTCGTTATTTGTATTATTTGTAAATTATGATTTGTAATTGATTGTTGGGTGTCAAGTATGAGAAAAAGACTAATGTGCAAACTCGGATTTGAACATAAAATAAAAAATGATTGCAATTCACACGATAACAAGAAAATAATCCAATAATCAAAGGTAATAAAATATAAAACACATACGGAGGCCAACTGCAAGGTTGGGTGGACATTCCAAAAGCTCATACCCAGTTTCCAAACCCGATCACTGATGACGACTTCTAGAAACCTTCGTGGAATCAAGTTGTTGTAAAGTGTGTCCCGACTTTCATTCGGGTGGTGACTCTATCTCCATTATGGGCCACAAGTCTATTATGTATTTCCTAGTGGGCCTCGAGCTCTCACAGTGCCGTGATCGCCAAACACTTGAGCGCGTGCTAAACCCCACCGCCTATAATAATAATTTCATAGGGATAACAACATTTTTAGTTCTATAATTTATATCATTTTTTAATCAAGTTCTATAAGTAATTTTTTTTACAATAAAGTTCTATAAGTTTTTAAAAATCTTTCATTAGTCCTATCTATTAATCAACCCTTAAATTAAACTTTTCTTTTATATTTCAATCCTAAAACTTTTTAAAAATATTATTTTTATATTTTAAATAAGTATTGTTTATTTACGATTTATTTTATTATTTAACTTCCAAAATAACTATATAACTCACTAAATAATATCAAAAATTAAAAATTAAAAATTAAAAATATTTTTTTCTTAAATTACTAATTTAATAAGCAACGTTAAATAAATTTAATTAAATATTTCAAATATTTTTAAATATATAATTTTAATTAATATCTCATAAATGAATACATTTTTTATATAGATAAAACTCAATCAATTTTGACAATGCTATAATTTGTGTTATATTTTAAATAATTTTTAAACTCAATTGAATTTAAAATAGACAATTTTTTTTAAAAAATATTTCTTTAATATAGACTGTTTTATAATAAATATTTGAACAATTAAATAAGTGAATATAATTTTTTATAAAATAGCTTAATGTAGAGAAATATTTTTTTTTTGAAAATATCTAATTCAAATATAATTGAATTCCATAGATATTTAAAATCTTACACAAATTATAATATTGACAAAACTAATTGAATTTATGTAAATATAAAAAAAATTATTTGTATATGATATATTAATTAAAATTATTTTATTTTAAATAATTAAAATAATACTTGATTAATTTTATTTGTCATTGTTAATGCAACTAATAATTTAAGAAAGAAATATTTTTATTCGATATTATTTTTATAGAGTAAATACAGTTATTATGAAAATTAAATAATATAATAAATTATAAATAAAAATAAAAATTATTTATTTAAAATATAAAAATTTTCAAGTTTTAGAATTATAATGTAAGAAAAAAAGTTTAATTTTAATGTTTAACTAATGGTTAGGGCTAACAGAAATTTTTTTTAAAACTTATAGAATTTGATTGTAAAAAAAATTTATTGTAGGACTAAATTGAAAAAATGATATAAATTATAGGACTAAAAATGCTATTATTCCTAATTTCATATTGTTTAATATTTTTCTTAAATTTAATTTCTAAACAATTATTATTTGAATAATTATTTTATAATTCAAATATTGTAATCTAAAATAAAATAATATTGTGAATAACTTACAATAGAGATTAATTAAAATTTTTTGATAAATTTTTCAAAAAAAAATTGATAAATTAAAAATTATGTAAATTTTACAAAATATAATTAACCTATAGCGAGAAAATAATAATATTCATCTAGTTTAATTTTCCCGCCACATTTGTACCTGAATCACCTAAGTCTTAACTAAATAATGGTGCACAACCAAAAAGCTCATAGAATTCCTTTTCTTCTCTGTCAAAAATGATGCTCTAAAATCAATTTTTATGGATGCAAAAAGTAGTGGTCCTCAAAGGTATTATGGAACTTGAACTACAATCTTTAGCTCGCTCGCTCCAATCCCTTAATACCCACCAGTCAATTCACCAAGGTAAACAGCTCCACCTTCTTTTTCTCAAAAAGGGTCTCATAAGTTCAACTCTTTCACTAGCAAATCGCCTTCTACAAATGTACGCTCGTTGTGGTAGGACTATGACTGATGCACATAAACTATTCGATGAAATGCCTGATAGAAATTGCTTTTCTTGGAACACCATGATAGAGGGCTATGTGAAGATTGGAGATAAAGAACGGTCGCTCAAGCTGTTTGATTTAATGCCTTGCAAGAATGATTATTCATGGAATGTGGTTATTTCAGGGTTTGTGAAAGCGTGTGAGTTGGGTGTTGCTAGGAGATTGTTTAATGAGATGCCTAAGAGAAATGGGGTTGCTTGGAATTCAATGATTCATGGGTATGCTCGAAATGGGTTTGCAAGGGAAGCTGTTAGGCTGTTTAAGGAATTGAATTTAAATCCTTTGGAAAAATCTTGTGGGGATACTTTTGTTTTGGCATCTGCTATTAGCGCTTGTACTGATTTGGGTGCTGTTGAACGTGGCAAGCAAATCCATGCTCGGATTATAATTGATGATGTGGAATTTGACTCAGTATTGACTAGTTCTTTGGTTACTTTGTATGCAAAATGTGGTGATTTAGATAGGGCAAACTATGTTTTGAATATGATGGACGAGGTAGATGACTTTTCTTTGTCAGCACTTATCATGGGCTATGCAAATTGTGGTAGAATGAATGATGCTATAAGAATATTTCGCAGAAAAAATAATTCTTGTTTTGTTGTTTGGAATTCGTTGGTTTCTGGATATGTTAACAATAATGAGGAAATGGAGGCATTTGCACTCTTCAGTGAGATGCAGAAAAATGGAATTCAGGCAGACTACTCCACGATAACAATTATATTAGGTGCCTGTCGCAACATTGGAAATGCTCAGTATGGTAAACAAATGCATGGCTATGTTTGTAAAATTGGTTTAATTGATGACATTATTGTTGCTTCTGCTTTTATTGATGCATATTCCAAGTGTGGAAGTCCTACTGATGCTTGCAAATTATTCAGTGAGATCAAAGCATATGACACGGTCTTGCTCAACTCTATGATCACAGTGTATTGCAATTGTGGTAGAATTGCGGATGCAAAAAAGATCTTTGAGACAATGCCCAGTAAAAGCTTGATTTCCTGGAATTCAATGATAGTAGGCCTTGCCCAAAATGGTTGCCCAATTGATGCATTGGATGTTTTTGGCAAAATGAATAAATTGGATTTGAGGATGGACAGGTTTAGCCTTGCTAGTGTCATCAGTGCTTGTGCTTGCATCTCTTCACTTGAACTTGGTGAACAGATATTTGCAAGAGCAATTACCATTGGGCTTGAATCTGATGAGGTGGTTTCTACCTCTCTTGTTGATTTATATTGCAAGTGTGGTTTTGTTGAAGATGGGAGAAAATTATTTGATACAATGATCAGATCTGACGAAGTCTCTTGGAATTCATTGCTGATGGGATATGCTACAAATGGTTATGGGTTGGAAACACTAGCATTGTTCAATGAAATGAAGCAAGCTGGTGTTAGGCCAACTGATATTACATTTACAGGGGTTTTATCTGCCTGTGATCATTGTGGACTGGTTGAGGAAGGGTGGAAATGGTTTAATATCATGAAATATGACTATCATATTGATCCAGGAATCGAGCATTATTCCTGCATGATTGATCTTTTTGCTCGTGCTGGCTGCTTAAAGGAAGCAATGAATCTTATTGGGCATATGCCTTTTGAGGCAGATGCTAGCATGTGGTCAGCTGTGTTAAGAGGTTGTGTTGTTCATGGAGACAAGGATCTTGGAGCAAAGGTGGCACAACAGATCATTCAGCTTGATCCTGAGAGCTCCAGTGCATATGTGCAACTATCTGGCATATTTGCGACCTCTGGGGACTGGGAAAGCTCAGCCTTGGTTAGAAAGATAATGCGACAGAAGCAAGTGAAAAAGCATCCTGGTTTCAGCTGGGCTGATTGAACAAAATATCAATAAGGGCAGCAATCAGGATACTGTCATCTTCATTGAGGAGAAATCATGACATTCCTTACAGTATTTGCATACAAAATTTTGGTTCAGTCAGACTCAATTAATGGTTAATTTTCAAAGAAATTAAATGGGTAGATTTAGTTCTGCATTTGCTACTTAAAACACACTAAGATTCCTCATTTAGACCATGAGGAAAGGTTGACATTATATATGGTGCACACCTGTCCTGCTTCATTTATCCGCTCTGTGGCTGAGGTGGGTACTGTTTTCTTGCCTGTCTTTGCAGCACACCTGAAGAGCATTCCCTCACGCAATGACAACATGTTTTATTTTTAGCTTATGCGATGATTATATAAATTCGTTATACAGATGAGCAAGCTGTCTTCTAATGCAAACAATTGTGTATCTCTGCCTGAAATTGGAAAATATGACCAGAAACCAGGGGGACCATCGTCCTTATCCTGCCTTACACACTGAGACGGCCACAGTGATTATACTGACACAAGCAGTGGTGTTTTTACAAGTTACACAAAGAATGTGCAGTTATTGTTTAGGCCAAGATTCTTCCCTTCATGTGTAAGTATGCATTGCAGATTGCCTTTGGCTTGGGCTTGGGTCGGTTTTGTTTATTTATTCATTCTGAAATTGTCTAGAGCAGCCCAAAAGAGAAAACAAGCTCGTGGAATAATAAATCAGTCACAAAATTACATATATATAGTTTATTACTTAGATTAAAAAATAAAAAAAATCCTAAGTTTCAAAATAAATGTAAAATTCATAATTTTTCGATAATTATTTATTTTTTTATAGATCTTTCAATTTTAGAACAATAGTATGGCCATATGGTGGATATAATAAGTTGCTTACCAAGAAATGAATTAGTTTTTTTAAATAAATATTAATTAAAATTATATTTTCTATTTAAATAATTTTAAAAATATAAATTTGACTTTTAATTAAACTATTTATTAATTCATTATCTCAAAAAAATTATTACATAATCATCTAATATGATTTTTTTATCACTAATTTTATTTTAGTTTTTATCATTAATATGATTTATTATTTTTTTTTTTTATCACTGAGCTTTGGAGTGGAAACAAAAATTTTTAAAGAAGTGTATTGAACTTCTATGTTTTGGTTGGCTATAGCATTATGGAGGGAAATTACCAGTTAACGCTTTTATAAACATTCAGCTATGGCTGCAAAGAGGGGACAAGGGGAAGGAGGATGAGGAACTATGGTAGAGGAATCAAACAACCTTATTGATAAGGTAGAGGTTATGGTTTATCTATCTGCATTCTTCTTTATATGAAGGAAGTGAAAGTGCACTCCTTTTTTTCATTTTATCAAACAGCATTTGCATGTACCCTTTGCTAAAGCCAACTCCTAAAATCTCCCAACCAACCATCTCCTATTACTCTCGAATCATAGACCATTGTTTATCGCTTAGGTCCTTACCTTTTGCAAAAGTTGTCCATGCTCATTTGATTAAAGTTGGGCTCAATACTCATACTTTTCTGGGCAATCGTTTTCTTGATTTGTACTCGAAGATTTTTGGCTCTGTTAATGATCTTTTGACAGTTTTTGATGATATAGCTTGTAAAAACACTATATCTTGGAACATTTGCTTGAAGGGTGCTTTAAATGTTGGCCGGTTTAAGATTGCGAGTTCTATGTTTGATGAAATGCCTGAAAGAGATGTTGTGAGTTGGAATTCCATGATTTCTGGGTTTGCTTCGTTCGGGTACTTTGATTCTGCGTTGAGAATTTTTGGGGAGATGCAGAATATGGGTGTTAGACCAAGTGGGTTCACATACTCCATTATGGTATCTGTAGTTTTTGATGCTCTTCATGGCAAGGAACTTCATGGGAGCATGATTCGAAGTGGATTGAACACATCTAACGTGGTGCTTGGGAATTCATTAATTGACATGTATGGGAAGCTTGGCTTTGTTGATTATGCTTTTGGTGTGTTTTTGACAGTGGGAGATGTGGATGTTATCACTTGGAACTCATTGATTTCAGGGTGTTGTAAATCAGGATATGGAGAACTGGCATTGCATCAGTTTTGTTTGATGAGATCCTTGGGGTATTTGCCCGATGAGTATACATGTTCTGCAGTATTCACTTCTTGCTCTAATTTGCGAAATTTAGACAAGGGTAAGCAAATTTTTGCTTTGTGTCTCAAGGTGGGATTTCTTTGTAATACCATTGTTTCAAGTGCTGCTATTGACCTGTTTTCCAAATGCAACAGATTGGAGGATTCAGTTCAGCTCTTTGAGGAATTAAATCAATGGGATTCTGCACTCTGCAACTCCATGATATCAAGTTATGCAAGGCAAGGTTTTGAGGAGAATGCTTTGCAACTTTTTGTGCTTGCATTGAGGGATGATATAAGACCTACCGAGTTTACAATCAGCTGTGTTCTAAGCTCGATTTATATTTTTCCAGCAGAGCATGGGACACAGGTTCATTCCTTGGTGGTCAAATTGGGTTTGGAGTTGGATGCTATTGTTGCTAGCTCCCTTGTAGATATGTATGCTAAATTTGGATGCATTGATTATGCCATGGATATCTTTAAGAAAATGATTGTGAGAGATTTGATATCCTGGAATACCATGATTATGGGCTTGACGCACAATGGTAGAGTGCTTGCAGCACTGGACACTTTTAAGGAACTACTGAGTTGTGGCCTACAACCAGATCGAATAACAGTAGCTGGAATTCTATTAGCTTGCAGCTATGGGGGTTTCATTGATGAGGGAATAACTATATTTTTATCAATGCAAGAAAGTTATGGAATTATTCCTGGTAATGAGCATATTTTTTGCCTTGTGGACTTACTGTGTCAAGTCGGTATGCTTGATGAAGCAATGAATATAATAGAAGCGATGCCTTATGATCCCAATTCCTTGATATGGAGATCAATACTTAATGCTTGTGCAATTTGTGGAGACCTGAAATTGATGGAAAGAGTAGCAGTGAGGTTAGTGGACAAGGAATCATCATCATCTCTTCCTTATCTGGTGTTGGCTCGAATATATGAGATGAGGGGCCAATGGGAGGCCATGGTGAGAGTCAAGAAAACCATGAAAAGGAGAAAGGTGAAGACGGTGATCAGCTGCAGTTGGATTGGAATAAAGAACGATGTGTATAGTTTCAAGGCAGATCAATTGCAGCATCACGGAAGCAACGACATTTATTTGTTATTAAGCTTGATGAATTGGGACATGGAGGATGAAAGTTTTAATTATTCCGAGCATGATCAATGATTGTGGAATGCCAGATTTTACATGGTCATCATATAAAATTGTATGCTTGCTCTACCTGAAACCAAAGTACTACTACTACACTAACTCATGATCAGTTAATTGGTACAGTTTAAGTTCAGTCTAACTGCTATCACCAGTTCAACGTTTTGAATGCAAGAGAAATCAAATACATGGAATCATTTGATAGGGTTGTCTTGTATTCCAATTTCAAATTGTTCATCACTGCTAACTGCCAACTTCCGCAATTTGTGATGTAAACTTTGGTCTGCAAGAATTAAAATTGCTTGCTACCCTCATAATGACCTTATAAGCTTCACTATCAGTGTCCATAATTTGAGCAGAGAATGGCTTTCATGCATTTATTATTGAATGCTCATTATCAACTTCCTCTTGAGTTCTCTTGGACCAAGATTGCTGCATGTCACCGTCTTCATTTTTAGCAAGAAAAGTTAAAATTTTCTTGTGGGATTTATCGTTCAGAAAATGACGAGTAAGTCAAGATTTTGTTGAATTATTGCTCCCTGAAAGCAACAATTTTTTGTATAAATATGAATTTAAAGGTTGGGGTGAGGTGTAGTCTCTATCCGATGACCTTGGGGTGGCCACTGACCAGATGTGATCAGTGGAGTAAAACTATAGAAAGAGATAATAAGTAGTCATTAATGAGTACAACATATAGCTTTCATAATTTTTTTTTTTAAAAAAAAGGTGAAATCCATCCTATGTAGGAGTTGTCCTGTTTGGTGCCTGCCAGCTGATTGTCCTCTAAAATTGCCATGATGTCTGCTAGAATGTTAAAAGAGTCCCAGTCTTATCTAGATTAAATTATACAAATATTATTTTGTGATGCGTTATAAATTAGTTTTAAAATTTTAATTTATCTTTTACACTAAAATATTTTAATATTTTTTATTAAATTTAACGACCTGACAATCGAAATGATTGTATTTTAAATTTTGTGGAACTTGTCTGTCATTTAAATTATTTTAAAATTTACTCTATCAACTGAATTAATTGATGACAAGTTTTGTCAAATAAAAATAGAGAGAGTGTTCAAAAAATAAAAATAGAGGTAAATATATAAATAGTGTTTAATTTTTTTTATTTTTACTATTTTTATATTAATAATTTTTTTTTATAATTAGATGTTTGAATCTATAATAAATTTTTAAAATAGTATTTTTTACAAGTTTTATAAATTAAAATAATTATATGACTCATTTTAAACAGTGAATTGATTTAAATGTGATTATTAATACATATTGAGTTGAGGGAATATAATTATTAATATTAGATAATTCAAAAATATATTAGTTTATTTGTGACTTTGTTAAAAAATTCCTACGTGGCTAACCCTTTTAATTTATATTGTTGTTATTTATTTATTTATTTTTATTTTGTTAATGAAGCCTCAGTTAGGTCCCTACCCGATGGATTAGAACAAATGGATGTGTCACATCCAACAAAGCCAATGCATGCATATCATTATAAACATCTCCCACACCCATAAATGTCAGGAGCGTTTGTTGCTTTCAAACTTCGTATAGGACCACCATACCCCCACCCATCGCTGCCACACTTACCTTCATATTCATTCACTCCATCAAATATTTCCCCACCACCCATCATCAACCTTGTAGTTTAGCATGGCAATTTGGCTGACAAAATCAAGAACAATTGCCCATTATTTAAAGAAAAACACTGGTTTTGTGGGAATTTTATCATCATCATCATCATCAAGATTAATTCCAGGTGTTGAGAACTACACAGCTCCATCTCCACACATATTATTACATGGTCGTAGCTCAGCCTTCTCTTTCTCCCTTCATCGTTTCAGTTCTACCAGAGCAGCTGGCCGAGTTGATGTTGAGGATCAGCTGTACTCGAGTGACGATGACAAAACTCAGGTGCGAACCATTAATTACACTGCTACATCTTTATATGTATATTTGTTTTTGCATTTGCTAGCTCCACATTTTTTTGTTTTCTCTCTCTCTCACCAATAATACACCATTGATATGAGAAATTTTTTTGGAATTGTGGATAAATAAATGATAAATAGAAATAATTAATATATAATAAATATAAAATGGGAGTCAATAATGGATCCGATATATGAGGGTATGTATTCGTTTGTTACATTATCTAGGGAGTTCACAATCTTGTACTAAATATTTGATAAGATATATTTTTTTTAACAATGTTATATATATCTGCTGTATTATGGATCATAAAACAACAATAATTTTTTAATAATTATAATGTCCCCATGATAAGAGAATAATATATTTTGATATGCTTTTTTATTTTATTTTTTTGTTATTCAAAGCGGGCTATATAATAAAATTGAAGTTGAGAAATTGTAAATTAAAATGTAGGGATTATAATGAATGCATTGTGCCACTATTAGTACTCATTAGATATTTTTTTGGTATGGGCCTTTAATCCTTATCCTAAGTTGGAATTGTCTAGTTCTTGCAATGGCAGGAAGAAGAAAAGATAACATAGAATTGAACTCTTCCTCTGGCACTCCACCGAATTTTTTGCCACTTTTATCCAATTATTTCGCCTAACTACAAACTTCAGTACTTTTAGAGATAGTAAATAGGCCATTTTTACACACCTCCAATTATTGAATATGTGCTTATTTTTAATATATATATATTAATATTTATTAATTTTTTTTATCGGTTCCTCTTTTTAGTACCTATAGAATCACTGACTGTTAGTAGAAAATAAAAAATTTTAATCCTAATTATGTGGAACTCACATTCCATGAAATCGGTCAAAAAATAATTTTTGATATTGCCATGGTTGTTTCAGGTGCCTCAATCTTGATCATTTGATATAGGCATAATGGGTAATTAATATTTATTAATTGAAATAGTAAAAAATTTAAGTTTTTATATGAAAAACATGTATC
>CATIWM010486140.1:0-22488 GCA_949671775.1 Mallotus repandus
CACAACACTACACACATAAAAATCTTTGATGTTTTTCTTCTTTTTTTCTTCCTCCTTTCCATGTTATGCCAATGGCTATTTATAGCCATTTTGCAAGAATTAAAAAAAATAAATTCTTTCTCTACCAAGAGCACTTACCAAAAGCTCCCATTACATCAAGAGCACTAACCAAAAATACCCAATCAAATTAAATTTTATTGCACTATCCACCATTATTATCACAAGTGCTTGTACATGTTTAACCACCATTCTCTTTAATGCACCATCCACCTGCACCATCCACCATTATTATCACAAGTGCTTGTGCATGTTTAACCACCATTTTCTTTAATGCACCATCCACTTGTAGGTTGCTCTACCATCATCTATTTAATTCAACATTTTACATAAATATCATTATTTTAAAAGAAAAGCCAAGCACATTACTAAAAAAAATATAAACATAAATTAATTAAATTATAATAAAAATAAACACCATAAACATAAAGACCATGCATTAAACCAACCTAAAAAAATACTACACCTAATATATAATCATAAGGATGTGTTTGGAGGTGTTACTCTGCTAGATATTGGCACTCTATTTACTTTTATACCTGATGCTGCGTATCAAGTGCTTGAAGATGCAGTATCTGACACCATGGACGTTGCATTTAGACGGACTGACGGTGAAGGACTTTGCTTTCAAGGCAATATTGAGGATGCAATCATTCCAGATGTCACATTCACTTTTGAAAATGATGCTTTCATTGTGTTGGACGAGAACAGTTTGTTCTACAAATTATCAGGTATAGAAAACACAATTTGCTTGGCCATCTTCGCATCTTCTCAGCTATCCAAGTTTGAAACGCGAACCATAATTGGGTTGTTGGCTCAACAAAATTATAACGTGGCCTATGACATTGCAAACAAGAAAGTGTACTTCCAGAGAATTGATTGTGCAATACTTTCAGAGAATTGATTGTGCAATTGTTGGAGGGGCAGGTATTGGGAGTTGTAGGATTGATTGTTGATTGCGAGTCACATGCATTTAGGGGCGAGTTTGAGTTTAAGTTATTGGTTCAGTATAGTTTAAGTTATTGGTTCAGTATAGGTTCTGAAATTTGTGGTTTTAGTGTTGGTTCTTTAGTAAGGTTATTTTCCTAAGTTCTATTGGTTGCTGCGATAAGTCAATCATAGTTTCTTATTGCTTTTCATTTTCTTTTTAAATTATAATCTCATTGCTCTCTCTACCCCACCAAGACGATTGGTAACCTGTGATTTTTTTTTTCTTGATTGGTGAAGAAGTGATTAACCCATACAATGAAGTAACATCAAAATCTGTTTGACATTATAGTTGGAAAAAAATGTTATAATAAAGGAAAAAAACAAAGTTAAATAAGCGACTAAGTATTAAATCTACATACTAATAACAGCTAAAAAATTTATCAACCCCATGAACCAGCACATGTCCATCATTGTAAATATTCCAGTCTATAATCTTGGCTTGGTTAATAGAATGATAGCCTGTAACTCTAAGTTTTTCACCAAAATTATCAAATGTGAAGCCCACTTTGAAAGCTCCTCCTGATTCGAAAGATTCTTTATCAATCTTTAACAGCACCACCTGTTCATCGAATCTGACATGCTTCCAGAAACAGAATGAGTCATCTCGAGGAGCAAATAAAGTGACTGTGGTGTTGTTGTGCAAGAAGAGCAGGTTTCTTCCATCATCTTCATGCAATTTTTTTGGTTCGCCACCGTTTAGTACCATGGTAGGAAGATTTCTCTGAAAAATCAGTGACATAATTCTATATCTATCGGAGTCCCACATGGCTTTAGCAATCTTATCAATATCTACACTCACAACATCTTTCGTTGGCCAAGAATTGTTAGAACTTTGAGGAGGCAAAGGTGCTAGTCGTGGTGTAGGCAATGGGCGGTGTTGTAATGTGGGTGAAAGTTGAATAAAAAACACAAGAAGAAACAATGGTAGAGAATAAAAAAGAAGGTTACCTGATACCATGATTTTCATGTAATGTGTTGATGGGAGACCTAAACTTACCTTTATATCTATTAGCTGAGTTTTTTAGTTGGGTTTGTTTGAGTATTTATTGAGGTTTTCAGAGGGGTAAGTTTAATTAGTTCCTGTAATGAAAAGGGTTCCTAGCTTGAGTAGGAATCAATCAGTAAAACATTAAAAAACCAATTTCTACAGGGAACTAGGAATCAAATTCTGTTGCAGACTATATATGGCAGATTACGCCAAAAGGATAAGCATTGGATAGTCATCGATTTCAGCGCCCTCCACAGGGAATAAGTTGGATGGATCATGATAGCTTAGGCACAACCGATAAGTGCTGATGCAAATGCATTAGGAGGTTTCCCCGAATCTTTTTTTTTTTTTCAAATTTCAATATAAATTTTTTTTTTTTAGAATGAAGGCCTACTGATAAAATTTCAATATAAAATTAGTGGTCCATGACATTCAAAATTTATATTATCTCCTCCCTCTGTTTTGCAAGATTATATTCTTTACTTCTTTCGTTATCTTTTCCGTCACAATTTCTATTAACTGAGATGAAAATTATCATATAAATACTATTTGCCCCATGTATTTGAATATATTATACTATTTGCCCCTCTATTTAGATATATTATATTATTTACTCTTAAAATTTAGAATTTGTATTTTTTTATTATTAAAACTAATTTTATTAGAATTTAAATATAAAATGATAATTACATGATTTTACATAAAAATATAAAATGCTTAATTTTAATTTTATATAATTACATACCAATTAATAAGTATTTATTTTAAAATAATTCAACTTAAATAATAATTTAAAATATTTATGTTGCATTAAAAAATTTAATCAAATCAACTCTCTTTTTAATTTTAATTATTTATTTGAATTGTTAGTTTCAATTTTGCATATCAATACAAATTTTTTTCATAAATATAATTTATTTACTTAATAATATAAACTAACAATTCAAATAAAAATTAAATTTTATGGTTAAAAAGAGAATTTACTTGATTAATTTTTTTCATGCAATATAAATATTTTAAGTTAATATTTAAGTAAAGATATTTTAACATTGAAAATAATTAATTGTTATTTAATTAAAATTTTGTTTAAATTAAAAATAAAATTTGTTACTTATTTTTATTAAAATATTTTCAATAGAATTATTATTTTTATAGTCAATTAATGATAATTTAATTTAACATATATTTTGTTAAACAATTAGTTTAATAATAAAAATATATTTTGTAAATTTTAGGAGTAAATAATATAATATATCTAAATAGAGGGGGCCAATAGTATAATATATTCGAATACAGGGGGCAAATAGTATTTACATGATAATTGTCATGTCAGTTAACAAAAATTGTGACGGAAAAGTTGACAGAATGAGTAAAGAGTATAATTTTGCAAAACAGAGGGAGGAGATAATATAAATTTTAAATGTTAGGGACCACTTAATACAATACAACAAACCTCATGGGGCAAATAGTAATTCTCCCTTAGTTGATTGATGCTATAATATAGTATTTTATAGGGATAACGTTCATTTAAGCCCCCAAGTTTATTACGAAGCTCAGATAAGCCCTCAATTTTTTTTAGGCTCAAATAAGTTAGGGTTTGATTAAAAATAGGTTTTTAAGCCCCTCATTAACACCTTGAACAAACGAATTTCAATCGCTATTAACTTAAACATTGACATGGCAATTATTTGCTCCAAATGTTAGTTGCTCCCTGCTTCTGCTTCTGCTTCTGTTCCAATGGCTGACTACAGTTGACTCAACGAGCAGTGTACACCAACTTCCCTATTTTCTTGATTTTGAACTCCATTGCAACTACAATCAAATTTTTTCCATTCCTTATAATGGACCCATCAACTACGCACACCTCCTCATAAGAAGATGAAACTTGCATCGTGTAAGAGCAACAAATTGAATCTCAAAACCTCAAGCAAGTAAAAGATTGATACAGCTAAGCTGTGTCTTGACTATCTATATGTTACAACCTTTATGCTTAGGTAATCCAAATAAATTCTATGGAGATTACATGCAATAATTCGATTTAATTTAATTAGTTTCATTGCATCAATTTTTTGAACTACTGATGAGCACCGGATTTAATTTAATAAGATTCAAAAAAAAAAAGAACTCACATCTAATGGAGATGGAGAAAGACAAGAAATGCTCAATTCGCGAAGACAGAGTTCTTTGTCGTCAGTAATGATGGTTCTAGCACAAGCAATTGCAATTCTCTCTACTATACCTCCAATCACCCCTCCATGCATTCCATTGAAGATATTCTATAACCCAGAAACGCAAAATAGAGACTGAAAATTTTAGTCTTCTTTCTAAATCTTCGGAATATAAGCATATTTTGAGCGCAAGATGCAACGCACTGTTTCCATGTTTATCAAGTTGACAGAACACCCTCTCTTTAAGCACTGCCTTCTTCAGCAACAGATTATAGACATCAGTTTGTCTATGCTCAACTGCAAGAAGCACAACATTCTTCTTATCAGAGTCTAGGTCTTGGATAGCTATGGGACAAGCGTCTAAAATTTTATGCACAATTTCAGTCACTCCCATTTTCGCTGCTAGCAATATAGGTGTGTCAATTTTTCTGAACTTTTTAGTTTCCATCTTTCAAATGTTAGGAGCGCACGATTTTTCTGAGATGTATTCAATTCTTGGACTGCTGCTGGATGCGCATAAAAAAACTTGTTCAGCATTTCTGTGACTCCCAGCTTCGCAGCGAGCAGCACTGGTCTATCATTTTTCTGTGTTTGCGTTCATAAGTCAGTAAAATGGGTAAATGTCCTACTAATTACAGATTCTCATAAAAGGAACGTAGTAGTATTAGTGTGCCTAGTTAACTCGTCACTATGCCACAAATCAACACCACCACCACCACTCGCCTAACTTAACACTTATGAAATTCAGAGTAATGGACACAAATCTTCAATATATCTATAGATTATAAAAGCAATCAAAGAATGAAATACTGCAATCAGGAAGAGAAGGAGAATATTTCAATCAGGTTGTTGTGTTGAACCTAACATCTAAATGAAGAGGTTTAGGTGGATTCATTGTTCTTCTCTGCCATAAATTAACTTCTTTTCTTAGCTGCAGATTAACCACTCCAGAACCACCAATTATAGGCGCTGAAAAAGGAATAATCACCTTATCATCATCATCATCGTCGTCGTCTTCTTGGTATCTATGTCCGCTGATTTCGCCGAAAAATTAGGCTTCTTCTGCAATCTGATTTCGTTGCAGATTTCTTCTCCCACGTTCTGGTGTTTTTGCTGCACTACTAAACAATCTTCCATGTTCTGCTCCGCTGCAGATTCCACTGCATGTTTCTTCGTCTCATGGCGTAGAGTAGTAGCACCAGTACTCCTTTCAGGCTTCTCCGTCTCTTCTCTTCTCTTCGCCTTTCTCTTTTTTGGTTTGGGATCATCGAAAAAAGTACTTAAATGAGAAGGCAAGGAAGAGATTTGGAGTTGTGGTGTGGTAGTGGTGGTGATGGTATGGTGATGATAGAGAAGAACGGGAAAAAAAAAATTCAATTAGGTCAAATATATTTGGTAACGTTTAATTTGCGTTGAAAATTTGCCATGTCAACATTTAAGTTAACCTCGTTTGTTCAAGGTGTTAATGAGGGGTTTAAAAACCTATTTTTAATCAAACCCTAACTTATTTGAGCTAAAAAAATTTGAAGATTTATCTGAGTTTCGGAATAAACTTGAGGGGCTTAAATGAACTTTATCCCTATTTTATATTTAGCTGTCTATATTAATTTATTATGAAAAGCAGGTTTTTTATATTTTTTTAGTTGCAAAATATTGTGGAGAGGGACACTTTGATTAATTTGTAGTCTTATATTAAAACTAGTTGTGAATCCGCACCACATATTTTACATACAATAAGTCTAATACTTAAAAGTCGATTTTATATAAAATAAAAGATCAACACAAGTTAATCAAGTATAAGATGATGAATTCTCATTTGATCGTGTCTTGTTAACATTTCATAAATAAAGTAAACAAATGAAGAAGATAAATATTAATTATCTAATAAGGTAACATATGAAAATATGAACCAACATATGCTTTGTGTATAATTTTCAAAAAAGAAAAAATAAAGAAAAAAGTCCAATTTTTTTTTTAATAATAGAAATCCTCAAATTACATTATGAGCCAATGCAATAGAATTTAATGGAGATATAACTATAAGAATGAGAGGATTTTGATTTAAACATAATTTAATGGAAAAAAATACTAATTTAGATGATATAATCATTTATGATGATATTATTGTTTTTATTATTTTTAATTAGACTATAATATAATAGTTTAGATTTAATAGGATTTTACTGCTAGTTTTAATCTTTAAAAGAGTTTATGTTGCAATCAAATAATGATTTTTTAAGAAAAAATTAGAATTTTTGAAAATATTATGCGTAAAATATCAAGGGTGAATACTCAAATATGAGGTAGGACACTTGTGAACATTTGACCTCAATGATTTTGGAGCTCAACTCAAATATGAGGTACGACACTTGTGAAATTTTGACCTTAATGATTTTGAAGCTCAACATTATATATATATATATTTTAAAATATGTATATTATTTTTTTGCCCACGATTCACTATTAGTTAAAAATTAAATTAAAGTTTAAACTAAATGAGACCCATTAGATTTAAAATATTCCTTCTACAGTACACATGGTTGCATGTGTACAAATAAAATTATATATGTGTACACATATATAATTATTTTAAAATATGTATATTATTTGTTTGCCCCGATTCACAATTAGTTAAAAATTAAATTAAAGTTCAAACTAAATGAGACCCATTAGATTTTAAATATTCCTTCTACAGTACACATGGTTGTATGTGTACAAATAAAATTAAAAACCATTGGATTAACTTTAAAAAAATTGCAGCCATTGATTTATAAAATAGGTACTAGTACAATGATTTGAATTAAATTTATCTCGTTTTGCATTGCAGTGAGCACCAGATATATGCAATTGCAAGCATTGGACATGCCTCAGAATCAGCAATTGCAATTAGACATGCCTCAGAGTTGCTAGTTAATGAGCTCGATAAATGACTTATGTGGAAGAACATTTAAAAAAAGAATCTAGATTGGCAAATCTTGGTGTCTGACATCCTGTTGAAAGTGTCTCTGCTCTCTGGGCCTGAATATGCTTTTATGAACTTCTGCAGATTTTGATAACCTTTCTATCCAGTGTTTCCATCATTCAACGATTGTCACCAACTCCTTTATCAACAAATCTAATGATAGTCCCAAGCCAATCATCAGGAATAATGCCTCGTAGTTCTCAACTTAAGGTTATCAGTGAGTGGGTTGTTGGTGTCTGTATTTAGCCAAAGATTTTTAACGCTACTTGCACAATGAAGTTATTAGGGGAAAAAGCTATAGTTAATGACGACAATGTCTTGGCTGAAAGTCATCATCAAAAAATTTTGAGCATTTCTCTTAAGAATGATTGCTCTAATAACCATAAAGTACAATATCACACCTATCTTTAAGCAGTTCCTAATTCTTTGTTCAAGTAACCCACGAACATTATTTTTGCGCTCTTTGTTTCTGAAAGTGGGGGTCGACTACTTAAGCTTGTTTGACCTGTCAGCTTAATGAAAGTTTGACATAGTCTTTGTAACTAAGGCAACCTAACTGATCTTGAAGTGTTGGTAGATCCTTACCAAAAGAAATACCATATAGTCGGTAGATCCTTACTATTAAAGATAATGAAGATATGTACTGCTATGCATTATTTATATGTGGACAACATGTTAGGCATGGGTAACATGATGTGCACTTTACCAAGATATATATAATATACACAAGACAACAGGTGATGGGTTAGTGAATATTCTTGATGGGTACACATGGGAACCGTGTATTGTTGATAATAACTCTCTATATAACTAGTACTTTGTAACATTGATATTTGAATTAGTAAGAAAAGCTGATACACAAAACTAGTTCCAACACAAGCACTGAGTTGGTATCAGACCATTTTTTTCCTCGACACCATGTCTACTCAAACAAACTCCTCAGCCACCTCTTTCGCTACTCTCTCCTCTTCTTCTTCTGTGTAAGGCAATTCTGCAACTCCTTCTATGCCTGTGATCTTCTCTTCTTCTACTCCTACCAACATCCAATAAACTTTCTCAATCAAACTCAATTCCAAGAATTACATAACCTGGAAGTTACAGTTTTAACCATTGTTAAATTTTTACAATTTACATGGTGTTTTATATGGAACCGAACCATCTCCACCCAAAACAATTATCAATGAAACTACCCAAGAACAAGAACTCAATCCAGCCTATACTTCTTGGTTTAATAAAGACCAAATTTTGTTTTCTTGGCTTTTTTCTTCTATTTCTGAGGAAGTAAACCCTCATTTAATTGGCTTAAATTTGGCTAATGTAGTTTGGCAAGCTCTCTCTACTGCTTATGGGATGGTTAACAATGCCCAAAGAACTCAACTTTACATTGAGCTCCATAACCTCTCCAAGAATTACATTACAGTCTCTGAATACCTATTCAAAGCCAAAAATATTATCGACAGCCTTGCACTGGCTGGTCAACCCATTTCAACTATTGAATTCAATGCCATTGTGTTTCGCAACCTTGGACTTGATTTCAATGGAGTCATAAGAGGTTTGTAACAATGACTGGATGCCCCATCGTTTCATGATCTACATGGGCAATTAGTTTATTATGAATTTCTCTCAAAGGCACAACAATCACCATCGCCTATAGCCAACATAGTGCAATGGTCTTTTTCTCCCAATCCATATTCAAACTGCAAGTTTTCTCTCAACAAAAATAAACAGACCAATCAGCAACGTCCTAATGGTTTCAATGTCAGATATGCGGTTATACCAACCATGTTGCCTTCAATTGCAAGCGTCAGTTTGATGCCAACTTCACCAGATTTTCGGGTAATGTCTCTAATCAATCCTCTTTCCGGCCAAACCGTCCTCTACTTCCCTCCCCTCAAGCTAATCTTGGTCATATGAATCAGTCTGTGCAATCATCATCTCCTTCCTTTGATTGGTACCCTGACATTGGTGCTAGTCATCATATTACACCTGATCTTGCCACCTTAAACATCTTTGAGGATTATACAGGTAATGACAAGCTTGTGGTTGGAAACGGACAAGGCCTCCTAATTGCCCATGTTGGTAAGAGTACAATATCAAACCATAATCATTCATTTACTTTAAATGATATTTTTCATGTTCCCTCTATAACCAAGCCATTACTTTATGTTAAGAGATTTTGCAAAGACAATAAATGTTTTTTTGAGTTTGATGATGAATCTTATTTTGTGAAGGATAAAGCAACCAAGACAATACAATTTTGAGGAATCAGTGATAATAGGATATACAAGCTGCAATCTCGGAGTCCACCATCTATTCAAACGTATCTTGCTACCCTTCAAGATTGGCATGCTCGTTTAGGACACCATAATTTTCCTGCTATTAAACAACTTATTAAAAAATTCCAGTTACCTTGTTCTAGAGTTTCTCTTTTATCTTCTAATAAATGTAAGGCATGTTATCTAGGTAAACAACATCGTTTGTCCTTACCTATGACAAACCATAGAAGTTCAGCTCCTCTAGACTTAATTTATTCTGATGTATGGGGGCCGGCTCCTATGAGTTCTTCAAACGATCATAAATATTTTCTCATTTTTATTGTTGACTATTCACTGTTTACATGGTTCTTTCCTCTTGAAGCCAAAAGTGAAGTTTTTGCTATGTTTCAACAATTTCAATCTCTTGTTGAATGTCAGTTTAACACTACTATTAAGGCCTTTAATTCAGATTGGGGTGGTGAATATCGTTCTTTAAATAATCATTTTAAAAAAATTGGTATTCATCATCGCATTACGTGTCCACATACACATGAACAAAATGGAACCACAGAAAGAAAATTAAGACATATTGTGGACATTGGTTTGTCTTTACTTGGTCATTGTAGTGTTCCTTTTCGATACTGGCATTATGCCTTTGAAACAGTAATTTTCATCACAAACCGTATGCCTACCACATCCCTTTCCAATGCAATTCCTTTTCAAATTTTGTTTAATCAACCACTGGATTATTCATTTTTAAAATTTTTTAGATGTGTTGTCTATCCTTGGCTACGACCTTTTAATAAAAATAAATTTTCCTATCGTAGTAAAGAATGTGTTTTTTTTAGGGTATTCTCCTCATTATTTAGGTTATAGATGTGTAGATCAAGACACTGGAAAAATTATTTTTGCTAGACATGTCACCTTTAATGAGTCAAAATTCCCATTTCAGCATGTTAATTTTGCTCATGTATCCTCATCTCTTGCGGTTTCAAATTCTCCTTAGTTGTAATTGTCTTATCCCCAATCACAGGTTCCTCATCCGCCAAGCACAGGTAATAATTCTTCCTTATCTCTAACTCAATCATCATCTAACAATTCTACTTCTTCTCTATCACCTCTCTCCTTATCTCATACACCCTCATCTTGCTCACCAACTAATTCTACCACACCCAAGGACCTCTTCCCATCCGAACCTCAATCTCTCCAAGTTATCAACGTATTCAATCCAAATGGATTACAACTCTACGTTGATCTTCCCATATCCAATGCACCTCATACTAACCAATCTACACAACCAAGAACTCATCCCATACAACTACGTCCTACAACTCTTGCCAAAACCAACAAGAATGCAAACTTGGCAATCTCTTCCTCACCCATAATTAAAGCTGAACCAACATCCTTCACCAAAACTGTGCTCTTACCATAATGGCGGGAAGCCATGAATGCATAGATGGCTGCTCTTTATAAAATACATACATAGGATTTGGTTCCTCCACCCCCACATGCAAACATTGTTTGCAACTGATGGGTTTATAAAATAAAATGGCATGCTAATGGTACTATTGAATGATACAAGGCACGTCTGGTTGCTAAAGGATATACATAAGAATATGGTCTTGATTACACTGAGACTTTTAGTCCTGTAATTAAACCATTAACAATTCACACAATATTATCCATGGTTGTTTCAAAGGGTTGGTTAATTAGGCAATTGGATGTTAGCAATGCTTTTTTATACGGTGATTTGAAGGAAGTGGTGTTCATGAAACAACCACAAGGGTTTATAGACAAAAAATACCCGAACTATGTTTGTCAACTTCACAAATCCCTTTATGGGTTAAAGCAAGCACTAAGATTATGGTACCAAAAATTAAGCACATTTCTTCTATCTATTGGCTTTCAAGGATCCAATGTCGATTCTTCATTATTTATTTACTCTAACAATTCATTTTTTTTATTTTTTGTTAATGTATGTAGATGATATAATTCTCATAGGCAATAATTCAACGTTTGTGAATTATGTAATTGGCCAATTATCTGATGTGTTTTCTCTACGTGATTTGGGCAAGCTGAAATATTTTCTTGGCATTGAAGCTATTCAACATTCAAGAGGATTGACACTTCATCAACAATCTTATATTCAGTCCATTATCAAAAACATGGGCATGGAATACTGTCGCTTTATCTCTACTCCTATGCAATCTGATGTAGTGTTAAAAAAGGGTGATGGCGTTTTACTCTCGGAAATAGAGGCAATAAAATTTCACCAATGTTGTGGTTCACTGCAGTATGCTACAATGACCAGACCTGACATCATATTTGCTATAAATTGGTTGACTCAATCCATGCATTGTCCAACTACAGTACATCTTCAATCTTTAAAATGCCTACTTCACTATCTTCATGGCACTCTCTGTTTGCTGCTGTCCAAATCATCCTCTTATGACTTGACTGTATTTATAGATGCAGATTAGGCTGGAAACATGGATGATCGAAGATCTACAGGTGGTTCCCTTATTTATCTTGGAAGTAATCTTGTCGGGTGGAGCTCCACGAAACAAAATACTGTCGCCCGGTCATCTACAGAATATGAATACCGAGCAGTTGTAAATGCCGCCACTGATGTGAAATGGTTACAAGTGCTACTGTTTGATCTTGGCGCGATATTTCTTTCCTCCAACTCGGTCTTCAGTGCACGAACCAAACATGTGGAGTGTGATTTTCATTATGTTTGAGATGTGGTCCAGTCCAAACAACTTGCAGTCTGACCATTGTCCTCACGTGATCAGCTCGCAGACATACTCACAAAGCCTCTTCCCAAATAGTCATACAATTCTATCTTCAACAAGCTTTGCTTACATAAGATTCCAGCTTCAGCTTGAGGCGGGGTATTAAAGATAATGAAGATATGTACTGTTATGCATTGTTTATACATGGACAACATGTTAAGCATGGATAACATGATGTGCACTTTACAGAGATACATATATAATATACACAAGACAACAAGTGATGGGTTAGTGAATATTCCTGATGGGTACATATGGGAACCGTGTATTATTGATAATAGTTCTGTATATAACTAGTACTTTGTAACATTGATATTTGAATTAGTAAGAAAAGTTGATACACAAAACTAGTTCCAACACAAACACTGAGTCTTACCAAAAGAAATGCTATTTAGTGGACCTCCAATTGCCTAGGATTGTGCTTCCACAACAACATTGATCACCTTTTGTGTTGCCCTGTCCAACTCATACAGAGAATTTGCCTCTGAAAAATAAGTATTTTATGTAGTAATGGTCAACTGCAAAATTTTGACATCTCGAGTTTTTGAGTCCACTATTTTTGTCAAATACGAAACAACATCTAAAATCACAGCAGAAGACTTGTATAATCCATTTTTATATGGCCATAACTCAAACAATGGGGAATCCCATCAAATTCTTCAATCTGGTCTCTTAAACCTTCTCACCAAGTCTTCAAATATAGCATCATCATATACAGTTTCTTCATTTTCTCTACGCTGCTCATTCCATCATCGACATTAACTTTCTTCCACGTCACAGAAAAACACACAATATATTATTCCAATAGCACAAGCCAAGCACCAAAGCTCATACCTGTAGCCCTTGATGTTATTCAAAGAATTTACTACTATTATACTATCTTTGGATACAGATCTATCAACTTCAGACCTCAAAACCCCCTCTCAACTTCAGACTTCATTCTAAATGAAATTTTACTAATGAAGGGCAGTGTGACTTTTTGAAACTTATATATATGTTTCTGCTATTGATTTATTTTAATTAGGTGTTTTTGGAAAGGAATGCTTACTATTTTAAGCAATGTAGCCTACAAATTTAGGTACATGAATTTAGGTGGATCTCAGCAAGTAAATAGAGAAATAATTTGTGTTTTATAAGAGACTAAAAGAAATACTGAATCTTGAATGCTATGTTCTTTTTTTTAAGTATTGAGAGATGTCTTTAAGAGGATGTTTTGCTCCATCATGTCCAAAAAAATGGTTTTAGTTTATATTGCTATTATCAAGCACAACATTTTACATTTAATAAAAATGAAACATTTATTATTTTTAATAAAACTGTGTTTGGGAGCCTGCTGTCAGTATTGCAGTGAAAGTTGGAATCCTGAAATTTCTAAATGGAATAGGGAAAGGAGTTGAAGCTCATGCAGCCAAGCTTGAATCAGAAATTGGTGACTTCCAGAAATAAGATAGGCATTCGTTGCCAACATGTAATTTTCTCAATTCTTTGGATTCTTACTCTCTTAGCATATTTACGAGGTGGTGAGGGCATCTGTGTTTTTATTTCTAATTCAATTATAGCTATCAATTTGCTTTATATTTATCTAAACTTCACACTAGTTGGTTTGTCATGATAAAATACAATTGAAAGGCTTTTATATATATACTATTTGCCTTCACCCTTTTGATTTTTAAGGATGTTACATCTTACTTTATCATTTATATTGTCCATAATGTTGATGGAGCTTATATAGTTAGGCACTACATCCAAATAGACTTTTGTTGTTTTCTTGTGGCCTCAATTGATCATATTGTTTGCCCTTAGATTAGTGAAGGGCATATTGGCATAGCTTTGGTTCTGACCAAGATGGAACATGTTGAATGGGTCCCGCCTGCAAGTGGGGGGCCTATATATTTTGAAAAAAATTTAAAAAAGGAAAAAGACAAATAAAAAAAAGGTCAACAATATCAACACCGAATTTTGGTGCATTAAATTTTGGTTGAAAATTGCTACTTTTGAATGGCTATATATATGGGCATATAACCATTCATTTTTTATATTGTTGTGAGCTGCGCAAGAGAGTAAAATAGAGAGCTTTATGTGCTATGGAGAGAAAAATAGTTGGTAAGTTGTGTGTATAAGTGAGGTGGGTCGTGGGTGCATAAGAGTGAGTATTTATGAACAAATAATTGTGTGTGGATGCAAGTGCATGTGTGTGAGAGTATAAGAAAAATTGAGAGCTTTGGTTATAAGCTTGGGTGAGTGCGATCTTCTCTATTGTATATAATAGAGAAAGGGAGTGGGAAAATAAATATTATTTGTGAGCCAATTTGTAAGGGTGTGAGCCACAAATTAAGGGTTATAATTGTAATCTCATTATTTTATAGTGGAGGATTTATCTAGACTAGGTCCCGCGGTTTTTCCTTTTACAAGGTTTCCACGTAAAAACATTATCTGTGTCCTATTTATTTTTCCTCATTTATACGGCAGGTTTTTACCGCCTAATTAATTTACTTATTGGCTGATCTGACTACCTTATTAATTTTTATTCTTTTGATTTGGTAGGCTAAGCCACTTTTATATTATTGTACACACTTCACCTTTCTTATTTATTTTGTAAATCTCATTTATTATCTACTAGAAAAATTTAATTAACCCTAATAAAGTGGTACCAGAGCTTGGTTGGTTAAAAAAATTTTCTATCTAGATAAAAATGGAGAACACAGGCAACATGTTCAAACTAACTCCAAAAAATTACTCAGTTTGGAAGTCAATGATAGAGGATCTTTTATGCATGAAAGATCTATGGTAGCCTATCAAAACTGTCAATGGCGTAGCTGTTAGTAAGCTAGCAAAAATGAAAGATGCAGATTAGGAAGTGCTCAACAGAAAGTGTGCAGCTCAAATCAGACAGTAGATTGATAGGAGCAATATGTCGAGCGTTGCCAAAGAAACTGATGCCTACAAGTTATGGGAAAAATTGGAGAAGATGTATACGCAACCAAGTACATAAAATGTAGCCAATTTGATACGCCAGCTAATTACCTTGAAATACAAAGATGGCAGCAGCATGTCAAAACACATTAACGAATTTGAAGGTGTTGCATATCAGCTCTCAACAATGAACTGCAGATTTGATGATAATCAATTGGCAACATTTTTATTGATCTCTTTGCTAAAAAGTTAGGATACACTTTTTGTGTCCGTCACAAATTCAACTCCTAATGGAAATGTGACCTTAGAGATAGTGAAGGACAGATTGTTCAATGAAGAATCCACACGACAAGAGAATGGTGAAATGTTTGAAGCTCTTGTGTTAGAAAAATAAGAATGGCATGAAAGAAGCAAAACCAGATTTTCTCACAGATAATAAAGGGGCCAATCAAAATCTTAGTCAAAGAAAGACACTACTTGCCATCACTATAGCTAGCTTGGACATTTCAAAAAGGATTGCAGAATATGAAAAGCTGGGCAATTAAGAAATCAATCAGTAGCAACTCTATAAATAAATACTACAATAGCTGGAGATGAAGTTAAAGTTGTCCTGGATGACAAAATCATCAATCTCACATATCAAGATTAAACTTGGGTGGTTGACTCAGATGCCTCCTTCCATGTCACTTCAAGGAAGGATATCTTTTCATCCTATGTTACTAGAGACTTTGGCATGGTGCGGATGGGAAATGATAAAGCATTTAGAATTATCAGCATGGGAGATGTTTATTTGGAAACCAACACTGGATGAAAATTGCTCCTCAAAGACGTGCTACATGTTTCAGACATCAGGTTGAATTTAATCTCATTGAAAAGCTTGATGATGAAGGCTGCGAAAGCTATTTTGGCAGATAGAAGTGGAGGCTCACAAAAGCTCTTTAATGACGGCTAGAGGGAAGAAAATCAACTCCCTCTACATAACAGAAACAAAGCTACAGAAAAGTTGGATAAATATAATGGAGAAAGAAGTTCCAATTGAGTTGTGGCATAAACGACTCGGTCATATGAGTGAGAAAGGACTCCAGAGGCTAGCAAGGAAAGATCTCTTACTTTGGATTAAAGGTGCACATATGTAGAACTGTGTTGATTATATTCATGAAAAATAACACAGAGTTGCATTTCAGAGTTCCACACCATCAAGAAAACCAAATGTTCTTGATTTGGTGCATACTGATGTGTGCACGATGCAAACAATAAGTCTAGGAGGTGCCTTGTATTTTGTAACCTTCATTAACAATTGCTTCAGAAAATTATAGGCATTTGGTCTAAAAACCAAAGACCAAGTGCTAGAAGTTTTCAAAGAACTTCATACAAAGGTGGAAAGAGAAACTGGAAGACAATTGAAGTGTGTTCGTGCAAACAATAGTGGTGAATACAGGGGTCCATTTGAAGAATACTGTAGAAAATTCGGCATCAGGCTTGGGAAGACGATACCAAAAACACCTTAGCATAATGGTGTTGCAGAAAGGATGAACAAAATAATTTATAAAAGAATCAGATGTAAACTTTCAAATGCAAAGTTGCCAAACTCTTTTTGGGGGGAGGCAATGAGAACTGTAATTGATCTAATCAACTTGTCACCTTCAGTTCCACTCAATGGTGACATACCACAACAAGTATAGACTGGAAAGGATATTTCTTATGAGCATTTGAAAGTGTTCTGTTGCAGAGCCTTTGCTCATATTCCACGAGATGAAAGAACCAAGCTTGATGGAAAACCAAAGGAATGTATATTCTTGGGTTATGCTCATGAAGAATTAGGCTATAGACTTTAGGATCCTATTGATAAGAAGATTATCAGAAGCAGAGATGTTATCTTCTTTAAAGATCAAACCATTGAAGATATCAGGAAAAAGGTGGAGACCAAGCAAACAGAAGAGCATTCAGTAAATCTAGAGCTGGTCCCTCTACCTGCTAGTCAAAATGAAAGGAGAGTTTTACCAGAAGGCGATGAAGGGGGAGCTGGCGAGGATGATGCCAATGAACCTCCTATTGTGCAACCTGATTTGAGAAGATTAGCCAGAGGTCGAATAGAAAGCCGTAGATACCCTTCAGATGAGTAAGTGACACTTACTGAAGGAGGAGAACCAGAATGCTATGAAGAAGCTATTTCAAAAGAACACAAAGAAAAGTGGTTTGAAGCTATGTAAGACGAGATGAATTCTTTGTATGAGAACAAGATGTTTGAACTAATGAAGTTACTGAAGGCAAGAGAGCTTTAAAGAATAAGTGGGTGTTCAGGATCAAGCATGAAGAACACAGTCTCCAACCACGATTTAAAGCTAGATTGGTTGTAAAGGGATTCAACCAAAGAATGGGTATCGACTTTGATGAGATTATTTCTCCAATCATAAAAATGACATCCATTTGTACTGTGTTGGGTTTAGCAGCAAGTCTTGATCTAGAAATTGAGCAAATAGATGTTAAAACGACCTTCCTTCATGGTGATTTAGAAGAAGAAATATTCATAGAGCAACCAGAGGGTTTCAAAGTAAAAAGAAATGAGCATTATATTTGTAGATTAAAGAAAAGCTTGTACGGTTTGAAACAAGCACCGAGACAATAGTATAAGAAGTTTGAGTCTGTTATGGGGGAGCAAGGCTACAAGAAGACTACTTTAGACCATTGTGTATTTGTTTAAAAATTATCTGATGATGACTTTATTATGTTGTTACTTTATATTGATGACATGTTGATTGTTGGTCGAAATATTTCCAGAATTGATAACTTAAAGAAGTGGTTGAGTAAGTCTTTTGCCATGAAGGACTTGGGACAAACAAAGTAGATTCATGGCATAAAGATTATCAGAGATAGAGGCGTCAAGAAACTATGATTGTCACAAGAGAAGTCCATTGAGAAGGTACTTTAAAGGTTCAACATGTACAATGCTAAAGTAGTTAGTTTTCCTCTTGTTAATCACTTTAAATTGACTTCTCAGCAAATCCCTTCTATTGATAAGGAAAGGAAGAGATGGATAGAGCTCTATATGCCTCAGCAGTTGGTAGGTTAATGTATGCTATGGTATGTACACGACCAGATATTGCACACTCAGTTGGAGTTATGAGTTGGTTCCTTTCAAATCCTGGAAAGGAACATTGGGCTGCAGTGAAATGGATTCTCAGGTACCTTCGTGGAACATTCAAAATATGCTTATGTTTTGGAGATGCCAAACCTGTGTTAGTTGGATACATAGATGTAGACATGGTAAGTGATGTTAATTCGAGAAAGTCTCTGGTCACCTAATTACATTTGCAGGGGGGGTTGTGTCATGGCAGTTAAAATTGTAAAAGTGTGTTGCTTTATCTACCACTGAAGTAGAGTTTATCGCAGTAACTAAAGCCTACAAAGAGTTGTTATGGATGAAAAAGTTCTTAAATGAACTGGGCTTTCATCAAGATAGATACGAGCTATTTTGTAATAGTCAGAGCGCTATCCACATTGGTAAGAATTCCTCCTTTCATTTAAAGTCAAAACACATTGATGTGAGATATCACTGGATACGCGATGTATTGGAGGAGAAGCAGTTGCAACTTGAGAAGATCCATACAGATAAAAATGGATAAGATATGTTAACAAAAACTCTACTAAAGGAGAAGTTTGAATTCTATCGATTGGCCGTCGGAATGGTGATGACCCCCACTTGAGGCGTGAGGGGGAGATTTGTTGAATGGGTCCCGCCTGCAAGTGGGGGGGCCACATGTTTTGAAAAAAAAAATTAAAAAAAGGAAGAAGACAAATAAAAAAAGAAAAGGTCAACAATATCAGCACTGAATTTTAGTGCATTAAAATTTGGTTGAAAATTGCTACTTTTGAATGGCTATATATATAGGTATATGGCCATTCATTTTTTATGTTGTTGTGAGCTGCGTGAGAGAGCAAAATAGAGAGCTTTTATGTGTTGTGGAGAGAAAAATAGTTGGTGAGTTATATGTGCAAGTGAGGTGGCCCGTGGGTGCATAAGAGTGAGTGTTTGTGAACAAATAATTGTGTGTGCATGCAAGTGCATGTGTGTGAGAGTATAAGAAAAATTGAGAGCTTTGGTTATAAGCTTGGGTGAGTGTGATCTTCTCTATTGTGTATAATAGAGAAAGGGAGTGGAAAAATAAATATTATTTGTGAGCCAATTTGTGAAGGTGTGAGCCACAAATTAAGGGTTGTAATTGTAATCTCATTATTTTATAGTGGAGGATTATCTAGACCTGGTCCCGTGGTTTTTCCTTTTACAAGGATTCCACGTAAAAAAATTATCACTGTCCTATTTATTTTTCCTCATTTATATGGCAGGTTTTTACCGCCTATTTAATTCACTCATTGACTGGGTGTGCACACTTCACCTTTCTTATTTATTTTGTAAATCTCATTTATTATCAAGTAGAAAAATTTAATTAACCCCAATAGAACGAAGCTTCATCAATGATCCTCGTGGTTAAATTTTATTTTGATTCTTTGATAGCTTCAGCTAAGCAAAACTACAATGTAGACTTCCCACTGCAGGGTTGCCCACAGATTAACACTAAAGCCATTTGAGGAAATCGTATCATATACTAAGGCAACGAACCAAATGCTTTCCCCCACAAAATTGCTCACTATTTCAAACACTTGACGTTAGGCGTAGCAAGTGATTGCTAATTAAGCTTTGAAGAGAGAGCTAAAGAGCAAAACGCAGCTACATAGTTATGAGATTATAGAGAAAAGCACAACTCCATAGATGACGACGCTATGTAGCAGTAGTCATCAGAGTTATGCCATGTGTATTGTTGTGGTCTAGTGGTTTTCATTCAGGACGCACTGCAATTCAACTGTCATATAGAAGTGCATCAGTGAAAAGTTAATTAACCATAGTTGTATATTCCATAACTAGCCACACTCCTCTGCAAACCCCATCCCTAAGAAATGAAAGAAGAGTGAGAGAGGGAGAATTATGGCTAGCATCACCATAAACTCATAGCATCTACAACACAAATACACTAGTTGATGAAAAGGCCAAAATATTATTTTTTTTAACTTAGAAAATAACAGGTTATTGTTACCTACAATAAGATCTATATGTTATCTCCATTTGTACAAATACAATAATTGCACTGTAGCAAGACCCACAAAAGTTTTCATTTTATTATATGTAAGTTTTCGTTTAGTTCAAGAAAAAAGTAAATTTTTATAAATCTAATCTTTTATTTAATTTTCATATTGCTTGCACATATTCAATGCAAGAAGTATGAACAAAAATAGTTCAGTCACAATTTATGTATTATTTGTTTTCCATCACAAGAAATTTTAGGTTGAAAAATGTTTTGGGCATGAATTGGATAGTTAATCCACCATCTTCTCTCGTCTTATTATTTAGCTATATAAAAGGGAATGTATGTAATATGAGAAGCCATAATGGCAATCCACAGTTTCTCAAACTTTTAATGATCGATGCCCACACAATCAATATCGCTTTGCCAATAAAATAATACTAAACCAAAATAGTGATAAAATTAATTTAGCCTCAAACCTACTGTGATACATTAGTCATTCACAACTTGCTAACATTGATACAAGAGCAAGTGTAAAGCACCCACAAAAGTTTGTTGTCTGTATCCGTGATAGTAATATGTGAAATAGATTTTTTCAAGTAAAAATTAGAGTCGAGAAATCAGGAAACGTACCCAAGCATCTCAACTAGGTTGACACTTCTTAGCATTTGCATCACTTTTCTCTCGTCCAAAAATATTATAAATTGAAAATAAAAAGTCACACAAAAAATAACAAACCAATCCAACCAGGGCTAACAAAACCTGTAGGATGGTTGGGGATTAAAGTCAGAACATAAACATGAATTACAAAAATTGGGAGTCGAGTCCCACCAAAGAAAACTAGTAGCTGAAACTCCATGCTTTGCCATCAGGTTGGCCACTTTATTGCCCTCTCTAAATATGTGGGACACCTTAAATTGCATTTTTGAGACATAAAACAAACATTGAATCCACCTTTGCTTAAGCTCCTAAGGAACCCATTTTGACTTTGTGTTGAATAATTGAACCACAAAAGTGGAATCACGTTTGAGCCAAAGGCAGTGCCAACCACGACGCCATGCCTCTTCAATAGCATACATAGCAGCAACAAGTTCAGCCTTAAAAGCGAAAGAATAACCCAAACCACAGGCAAATGCTCCTTTTGGAAAGTCTGAGGCAGTTTTAAATATCCCTCCCCCACCAGCAGCTCCTGTAGAACCTAAAAAAGATCCATCCGTATTCACCTTAATCCATATCAGCGGGGGAGGCTTCTAGGTGACTGTAATAATTCTAGGAGTAGATCCTTGAATTCCTTGGATGCACAAAAGACGCAAAATATGCAGCTCATCAACAACATTGAACATATTTCCATGACAAAAAAAGTCTGATTCTTTAATAGATTTCCAAAGAATTCGAAGAGCAACATGAATGTCAGGCATAACAGCATAAAAAATGGCAGTGTTTCGAACATGCCATAAAACCCAAACTCCATTAACTACTGCTGAACTCCATAGAGCAACAAGTTGAGAACTGAAATGATGAATCATTGCAGCAGTGATAAGATTAAGTAAAGATCTCGAAGTGAATATGTTATTGCCAAAAAGCATCAAAATAGCTTACCAAAGAGATTTGGTAAAGGGAAAGCTAATGAATAAGTGAACTGAATCCTCCAATTGCGTAGAACACAAATGGCAATGGGAAGGAAATGATAAACCTTTCTTTTAGAGATTATCTTCAGTTGGAAGAAATTGCAAAAGAGCTCGCCAGCATATGAACGACCTCGAAGGAGGCAAAAATTCCTTCCATATAAAGGAATTCCAATGAACAATCTTACTAGAGCCACGCAAATGATTGTACATGCTCTTAACTGAATGAATACCATCTGGTCCAAATGCAAATATCATGATCATCTTTAATTTAAGTGACATCAACGATTTGAGCACGAACCATATCATCCATCAGAGGGAGATGCCACTACTCATTAATAAGGAAATTAGAAACCATATCAGATAAATTCTTTTGCTCACGATGCGAAATAGAAAGTTGATTTGCCACAGATGGAACAATCCACTCTTCAGTCCAGAAGTTTAGATTACTTTTGGAACCAATAAGCCTCTTAATTTCCATATGAAGAGAGGAATAAATATGTCTTATAGAAAGCCAAACCGAAGTGATGCGGTCTAGGAGCAAGCCTTGGAGTTCTTGGAAAAATTGGACAAAGTTCAGTAGTGGCAGTTTCATAAATAAAGTGAAGTTCTGGGTCTCGGATTTTAGTGTTTTCGATGGCTATTTTGGGTAAAAAC
>CATIWM010486250.1:0-30792 GCA_949671775.1 Mallotus repandus
AATTATAATACATAAGATATATATTAAATGATTATTATTAACTTTTATGAAAATATGTTTTATATTTATAAAAATATTAAGAATAATATAATTAAATATTATAAAATTATATAATAGTTTATTTATAGTACTTTCTTTAAACAAAATGCATATAAATATTGAAATATGAATAAAGAATACACTAATATAGAGAATTTGGATATCTTTAGAAAAAAGCTATTCAAAAAACTAATTAAAATATAGAGAAAATATGTTAATATTAAAAAAATATAAAAATATATAGTTATTAGTTCAATTTAAATAGTTAAGAATAATTAAGTAATTATATTTGAATAAATAAGGACAATAAAGTAATTATATTTAAACAAATAGAAACTTTCATAAAAAGCTCCAAATTGGAGCTAATAGATATCCTAACAACTATTAACTATACTTAAAAAAATATAACTAAACACTATTGTGTAACTGTTAAAAATTAAATTGCTATTAGCTGCATCCAAGAAGTTATATCAAATACTATTTAATCTATAAAGTTTGGCAACAACTTTGCACTACCTTTTTATGGAAAGGTATAACAATGTTAAAACTTTAAAGAAAAAAAATATAATGTTTTTATAATTAAATTTTAAAAGGATTTTTTTTTTTACAGTTACATTCTATAATTGTTTCAAAAAAAAGTTCTCTATCAATTCTATTTTGTTAACCCAAATTATATATTAAAAATATAAATTTTTTGTCAATTTATTCTAACAATTGTTGATAATTCTACAAGTAAATTTAACACAAGTACACAAGATGCTTTTTTGATCTCTACATTGAATTACAACTAAATTATACACATTAGGGGTGTATTCAATTAAAATTTTTTAAAAAATTTATAGACTTTTTTTAAGTGAATGACTTTTGCAGAGTTCATAAACTTCTAATGACTTTCATAGAATTTATGAATTTGTCAATGACTTTCATAGACTTTTTATTTTGAAACTTTTATAGACATTTATAGACTTTTATAGGCATTGACCAACTTTTATTTTGCGAATTTGGTACAAATATAGATCACTTTTAGTTAATGTGAGGCAAGTATTATTCAGTTTCAAAAAATCTTAATTAGGCATAGTTCATTTGGGTATTTGGAAAAGCACATTTTTTGTTTTGTTTTGCTTTGTTTTATCCTTGTATTCTTAACTTTTATTAGCCTAGCTGTTCCAATTCCAAGTTTGTGCTCTTAAAGAATATGTTTGTTTGCTGTTCATTTTTTTTTCTAATTGTTCTTTTTGTTTCTTATTACGTCTGATTGAATTTTTAGCTAAATACAAAAGAATAAAAAACAAAGAAGTGAAATCATTTCCTATAAACCCTAAGAACTGTTAACACCGAAAATTAAAAGCATTACACACAATAAAATTCAATATAAACCCTAAAAACTATCAACACCCATAACATTAAACACAATTAAAAAAAAATTGAAAGACATACCCAAAAATATTAATCATACATATTGTGCAACAAACATGAGATACCTTGTTAATTGTTCAGCGTTAAACTAAAAAAGGTTATAGGTTGAAGAATTACCAAATTGTTTAAGGTTGCTTTTTTCTCTTTCTTTTTTTTCATCGTAGGATTAAGCTAACCAAAAAGTCTATTGAAATCTTGAGAGGAAGGGAAAGAAAATATTTTAGTACCTTACTTTTATTGACTCTATTAAAGTTGTAATTGAATACATTCTAACTTTTAAACACTTTTTTAAGTCTTTAGAAATCTTAATTGAATACCCCATCATTTTTTTAGAGTTCTTAAAAGTTCTAATTAAATACCACCTAACTTTTAAAATCAATCAAAATCTTTTAAAATCCTAATTGAATGCACTCCTGGATTTCCATTAGTAATGGATTGAGAAACAACTAACTTTATTAATTTTTCCTGTTTCTAAATTCTAACCATGACTTTCTTAATTTCTTTAATATCTTCGATTCATCTTTTAAAATTTATAAATTTGCATTTCAAAACATAACCTAACTTCAATTCAATTATTAATTGATGCCCAAGTTTACTAGTATATTCAAAGGTCCCCTAGCACCGGAAAAAAAAAAAGGGAGTTTCTTATCTATATCAGGTGTACTACACCTTACACTAAAATTTACAACACATCATCCAAGTGTTCTAAATTTAGTTAATAAAATGAGACACATTTCTCTATATTACAAATCATACTATTGGGTGTAATATATTCAGTATAGACAAAAATTTTCCTAAAAAATTTCCTAATGACAACAAAAGAATATAGATAATAAGATAATTATAATATTGCAAAAGAAAAGTGTATTTTTTTCTTTGAATTTAGAAATAAAAAGAGAGCTATATTGTTATTATTGAAGTTGAATATAAAGAAAAATATCTAGAAAGAAAGAAAGAAGATGGAAATTGTCTAAATTTGGCGAAGAAAAAAAAAATCAATGGTTGCTCTTGCTGAATCTGGAGGAAAAAAAAGGAAGAATTGTGTTCAAGTTAAAAAAAAATGTGAAAGAGATAATAGTGGAAATCCAAGGGAGTAAATTTTGGTTGGGTAGCGGAGGAGCGGGGGAAAGTTCAAATGGAGAGTTTCAAAAAATTTAAGTATTATTTTAGGGTTAATTACAACAATATTCCTAATATTTGACCTATTATATTAGTAGGTCTTTGTGTTTTCAATAACTAATTTAAATATCATTAAGATTTTACTTTGTTCAATTATTACATTCTTGTCATTTAATTTATCATTAAATGGATCAATTTGAAAACTAAAAGTTCTATTTGGTCCATGAACTTATAATATAAATTTAAATTCATTCAATTTTTTTATCAAATTAACATAGATTTTTTAATTTATTATGTTTTTATTGTAATTATAATTATAATATCTAAATAATTTTTATTTTTAATATAAAAATAAAATTTAAAACATATTTATTTAGAATCATCACTACTCCAATATGACTATGTAATCAATACTATATTAGCTAGAATTTATCATATTGACATAGATTTAACTATAAAATCTCATTAAATTATTTTAGCGTGTATACATACACATGTTGTTTACAATTTTTTAGAGAATTAAAATTATCAAATCTCATTAAAAAATTTATTTTAGCATGGCAATCCTCATTTAGGGTTTAGTGCCACTCTTAAAAATTGAGTTCATATTAGTATGGTAAACCTTAATTGATGTATACTAATTACATAAGTCACATCAGTATGATGCCAATTACGAAATTGAGTACATGTCAGTATGATAAATTATAATAAGTGCAATATTGATTTCATAAGTCGTATTAACAAGATAACAATTAGTAAAATTGAGTCCAAATTAATAGATAAATCTTAATTAATATAGTATTGATTACATATTCCTATTAAAGTGGTGTTAATTTTAAATCAATATGGTTTAAACTTGTTTTAACATTAAAATTTATTATTGTAATAAAAACACAATAAGCTAAAAAAAACTATATTAATTTAATAAAAGTTGGATACATTTAAAATTATATTATAAATTTAGGGATCAAATAGAACTTTTAGTTTTTTCAAATTGGTCCATTTAATGGTAAATTAAATAGTATGGATGTAATAGTTTAATTAAGCAAAACCTCAGGGATGTTATACTAATTTTTGAAAACATAGGAATTTAGTAGTACAATAGGTCAAACTTAGTAGTACAATAGGTTAAACCTTAGAGATGCAATTGTTATATCATGCGCCCCTGTCCATATTGCAATATGGACCACACACATGCAAGATGAAAATGCATGTCTTTCTTTGTTTTACGTCAAGTGTTTTTTTTCTCATCAAACGTCTTTTTTTTTCCTCATCATATTCATTGATCTTTACCTAAAAGTTCATTGATCCTCAATGAACATGCATGTGAAAATCAATGAAACTGTAGTAAGTTCATTGACCTTCACCTACATGTTCATTAGCCTTAACTTGCAGGTTCATTGACCATTACCTATAGGTTCATTTTCAATCTCATTTTATTTATTTATAAAAACCTCCAATTAATAACCAATAATCATCTTCACTGTTTGTAATTATTATTTAGTTAAGAACCGATAATCATTTAAAAGAAATAAGATTTCCTACTATTGTCAATTTTTAAGTGAATATTCTTAAAACATCTGAATATTTACATAAGTTAGAACTTGAGAGCAAAATAGTAAGTCAGTAACATGGTTTGAATGACACTATAATACCTAAGATAGTTGCCAATTGCCACTGGTAAAAAAAATCTGTCAAAATTGCAACATAACATACGACAACAACAATATTTAAGTGAATATATTTGATAATAGACACCTACCTTCAAAATGTAATGTGAGTGAGTATAATTCACTGATGTAACAAACAAATCATCAAAGAGAAACAGTGTGTCCATATAACTTTAAACAACAAACATAAAAAAAATCGACAAAAAGAAATATTGCAAAAGTTTAATTAACCTTCACCTATATGTTCATTGACCACCACTTCTAAGCTCGTTGAGCTTTACTTGCAGGTTCACTTTCAATCTCATCAAAAAATTAAAAGGTATTTTTTAATTAATAACAAATGAACATCCAATCAATAACACATTAACCTCTACATTACAACTAATGAATCCATATGTACAAACTAAACAAATACAACAAAATAATTTTCAGTCAAAATCCAATCTAAACAAATACATAAAAAAGAAGAAGAAGAAAAAGAAAAAGAAAAAGAAAAAGAAGAAGCAGCTGTTGAATTTTAGAAGAACCGATTTGTAACTTTCACAAATCCTCTCTCTGTGGATTTGAAGCCCTTGAGAGACACCATTCCCTTAGAAAGAAGAAGAAGAAGAAGAAAAAGCCACTGATCCAATAAATAAATAAATAAATAAACAAAGTGCAGAAAAGAGAAGGTAGAGATCATGACCGGAGAAGAGGAAAAGCCAGGAAAAGAGAAGAGAAAATGTCTCGTGACCAGAGAAGAGGAAAAGTTAAGAAAAGAGAAGAGGAAAAGTTAAGAAAAGAGAAGAGAGCGTTAAAAAAATAGAGGAAGTGTTAAAATAAAAGACTTACACGTGTAATGAACCCCTGGTCCATATTGCAACATGGACAAGGGTCCATGATATAATTTGCGTTAGAGATGTTATAGTAATTAACCCTTATTTTTAAGACTAATTTATAAGAGATAAGTATAATTTTAATCTCTGTGGTTTTGCCCTCTGTGTTTTTTTTTTGGCGTTAAAGTACCTTGTGTTTTATATTTTTGTACACTTTTAGCACCTTCAAATCAACATTATTTAAAATGTATGCTTTAATCTAAAGTTAATATGCATTTTCAATGTTAAAATCATACAATGAGTAATATATCATTCAACTAACTACTATAAACTCAAAAATAATAATAATCAAATTTAGATGTATTTTTAATTTAATTATGAATAAAAATAAATAATTTTTAAAATAAATTTACAATATTTTTATAAATAACCAATTGGTTAGGTTGATCATAAATCATATATAGAATAAATTTATCATTAAAATTTAATATTATATTAATATTTTGTGATATTATTTAGAAGGGTATTAAAGTGTAAAAAATGTGAAACACATGGTACTTAAATGTCAAAAAAAAAATCACATGATTGATTTTGCCAAACAGCAAAACCATATGGATCCAAAATTGTACTTATCCCTATTTATAAATAAAAACATACAAACATATGTATTGTAGTGGAACTCTTACTTATAAATATATACCGCTTTTACTACAATAAGTATCCATCTTATATATTAAATTTAAATTAGAAAAAAATTTATGTACTTTGGATATATTATAAAGTTTATTATATTTATGATTGTAACCAGATAAGAATTAATTTAATTCTCAGTTGTATATGATTTATAGACTTATGATATAATACAAACGTTAAAAATGAAATTAAAACCGTTAGATTAATTTTTATTTAGTTACAACCATTAATTATTTTTATATATTAATATATGTAAAATGTATTAATAGCTATAATTAAATTAGTAGTAATATAAACATAATTAAAATACTTATCTCGATTATTTTTTTCATTTCAGCCTTTTAAAACCGAAAGGCAATCACAATAAAGTTGTTTCAACCAAGCAAGTAAAACAAAATTCCTTTATATGTAAATCACATTGTGATTAAGAAAAAAGGTAAAATAAAACAAAACTATATAATTTGTACAACCTCGTCCGTATGCACATTTTTCTTTTTTTTTTTCCTTTTACTTTACGACGTTCTCCTTCCTTGCTACAAAAACAAAGGAGTTTATAATAATAATAAGGCATAAAAGCTCTACAAAGCTTAAAGCAGCCCTTGTGCCTATTCAAATCAACACTGAACCAAGGAGGATGCATATATGAAGTGATGAACCAACTTAAGTTCGGTTCTTTTCCCAAAAAAGGAAGGACAACGTAAATCTCGCCATCCAAAATTTAGGATGGTGGTATAGCTGAATATTTAATGTGTTGCCTTGAAACAGACACTCACCTTCCTCCTCCAATGAGGTCACTAAGCCTTGGCTCTGTAATATTTAGTGGAGAGGGTCCGAGATCAATTGGATGGTTATGGTGGCTTTCATGATTCTTGTTGCCACTAATATTGGATTCAGTACATGATCCAGAATTTCCATAGGAAAAGCCAGAGTGTGTTTCCCTAAGATCCCAGTCACTCAAATAGCTTGGCTTTGACGTAACACTACTCACTTCAATGTCTCCAGAGAGCATTGCCACAACGCGTGACATTGATGGCCGTGTTAGGGGTGATGACTGAGTGCATAATAGGGCCACTTTTATAACTCGAAGAGCTTCATTTTCATCGCAACCCATTAAATTTGGATCCAGCAATGCCAAACTTTGGTTACTTTCATACAGATTCCATGCCTGGAAAAAAAGAAAAAACAGAGAAGAAAGGGAAGTATGGTTTAACCAGGCAAATAAACAAATAAATAAAAGAATGTGAATATTTCCCCTTACCCATCCAAGAAGATAGATCTTTTTCTCCACTAAGTTGTTCTCAAAGTTGGGTATTCCACTGAGGACTTCTAAAGCAAGAATACCAAAGCTAAAAACGTCTGCTTTCTCAGTTAGATGTCCACGCATTGCATACTCTGGTGCCATGTAGCCACTGCATGAAAAATAAGTTCCTTGGTAAAGGTTTTTTTTTTTTAAACAAAAAACTTCGAAACTTGATGATAAAAGAACACAATCCTTACTGCAAACAACATATTGTAATAAATGGACAAAAAAAAAAAAGCAAATTACATGTCATTCCTAAATCTTGCATAATTGTTGAATGCAGTCTCTGTTGGAATCATAAATAGCATTCACTGTAGAATGGATTTAATCAATTGATATCTATTTAAGGATATAGTAAAAGAAGATTACATGGTTCCTGCAATTCGAGTGCTGATGTGGGTTTTCTTGTCATCATACAACTTTGCCAATCCAAAGTCTGATAACTTGGGGCAGAGTTCTTCATCAAGCAAAATGTTACTTGCCTTCACATCTCGATGAACAATCCTTGGCCTTGACTCCTCATGAAGATAAGCTAGCCCCCTAGCGGTTCCTAAGCATATACTGAATCGGGTAGGCCAGTCAAGATTCAAGCAAGTTTTCCCTACATGTGAATCCATGTCCGGTGTTGTTAAAGATAGAGGCCCAATCACAAACATTTAGTTTTTTTTTTCTTTGATTATTCCTTCACTACAAGCATTGAATTAAATAATAATAATAATAATAATTTAAATTTAGTCCTTTAAATGTCTCCTAAAATCCAAGTATTGCGGTCAAGAGTACAAAGTATGCGTCAATGTTCAACCAAGTGATATATTCATACCAAAGAGTGCTTGATCGAGGCTCTTGTTTTTGAGATATTCATAAACCAAGAGGCGTCTATTCCCTTCAATGCAGCATCCATAGAGTCTGACAAGATTGCGATGCTGAACTGCAGATATAGTAGCAATCTCAGTTATAAATTGATCCTTTCCCTGGTGAGATGCTAGGGAGAGCTGCTTCACTGCTACCTCTCTCCCGTCAACAAGTGTGCCCTGTAAGGTACCAAAAGAAACAATGCTATATTCTCAGTAAGTTGAGAAAGCTAGGATTGGTAAATGTCAAGAAGTGATAATTTTGCATCAAAAATAAGAAACTAGGCAATGAATTACCTTGTATACAGGTCCATATCCTCCTTCTCCTAGCTGATTTGAGGAGCTAAAGCCTTTTGTGGCATTTCGCAATTCAGCATAACTGAAAGTGATAGGCCTAGAGTGTATTCCAGAGAGCACTGTAAAGTGAAACATGATAAAATGAAATTCATCAGCTCAGAAAATCATAACTCTATTGCTCTAAGAATCATTAGTGGATGACATGAAACTTGTTATTTTATGATTTCGCAGTTCTGGTGATGAATTGTCTTTCCATGTTAGCCTATTTCATGGATAACCATATGCCACATTCAAAAGGATAAGCCCATAACTCATTGTCATTAATAAAAAAAATCATTAGAAAGGTGGTTTTGTAAACATGAGAATACCACTATGATGGGGAGCACAGAGCACTAAAAGGTTTTGGAGGGTTAACTTGTATTCAAAAACCTGAAAACTATAATTTTATGGCATTTACATCCACAGTAATATGATAACTTTAAAACACTTTCTGGAAGAATTTTGCTAACTGTTTTTCTACCTTTCTATTAATGAGCAGGAACTTAGCAAAACATGTTATACAAACCTACTGTTTCACTAATGTTTAAATGCACAAAAGTAGCAAAAAATGTTTGGTACTGAGCAAAATATAAAGATTAAAGTTCTTTCACTTTTCATCAATGATCACACCTTCCATATCACGGTTTCTTGCTTTTCTTTTGATGTAAAAGACTGCAAATATCAGAATGAAGCTCACAACTCCAAGAGAAACAGCAATGCCAACAATCAACCCTGGCCTGCTTTTCTTGCGAGTATTAGGTGGCAGTCCACTAACTGTTGGTCGAAATGCTGTTTTGAAAATTCAATTACCATTAGCAGTGAGCAAAAACAAGCAGATGTTCAACTTGAACAAGCTAAATGAAATATTTGTATTACCTGGAACAACACTTAGAGCAGAAATGATTGGTCCATAGTAGCCTTGTACAGGAGTGCAGCAGGTCCCCTTACCAGCCCAAACCAAGTGAATTTCAAGATAGTTCTCATGAACAGTGGCGTTAAATCTCTTTGAAATTGCTATCTCAACTCCACCTGCCTCCTTTGATATGTCAAAGTCCTTCAACTGGCGGCTTCCCTAGGAAACCATTGAATGGAATTATCATCATAAAAGCCCCACATCAGATACGTGAATCACACAATATTTCACTAAGTATTTACACTCCTTTAAAAACCATTTCTACCTGAATATAGATGTCAAAAACTCGCCTTCCATTGCTCTCCCAAATTTGTGAGCTTCTGTGTTTTAATGCTGTTTCTGCAAATAATAGGTTTATAATATAAAGCCCATTTTGGAGACCTAGGCCATAGTATCTAATTGAACCTGGGGAGATCCTTGAACTCAGAAAAAGTTCCGGAGTGTTGGTGCCGGTCACTTGTGATTGTGTATCTTCAACATATATAGGATTCTGTCTATCAGCATACAATCCAGTAATACTGACTGCCCATTTTTGGGTACTTGTTACATGGATTGATGCTGTGCCCAACGAGGAATTTTCAGCCTCATACAGTAAGCCATCAGCTTTCATCTCTGGGCCACCGCACTTGATTGAAAAATTTGCATCTATAACAGTAACCGAGGACAAAATGTCTTAGCTTCCAATTGATAAAGCCATTCCTAAACTACCAGGGATTACAAAATGTTCATGCAAAGAAGTTACAAAGTTAAAGTGAATATCTCTACACCTCAAGAGAGTTCAGCCAACTTTTGAACTCTAGGTGCAGATACGACTGATGAAGAGACCAGGGTTTGCAAGATTTAACATAAATGCCAAAAAAGGTTAATGCAACTCCCATTCTATACTTCTTCCTTCTGTTGTTTCTTTCCTAAAATTACTACTACTCACTCTTTAAAACAATTTTGGCCTACAATATGCTTATTGAGACAGTTATGAGTTGTGTTGGAAATTAAAATCAAATTAATATCCACATATAAAGAGTCTTTTGTTATTAACTATAGGTTCATAAATGTCTAGAATACTTAAGAGTTAAGTTCATGAAGGGTTCATGTATTAGATTAATTATAGCCTAGTTATTATGTATTTTGTGTGACTATTTATAGTTACAAAAGAAGGTGAAGCTTTTAATGACCTTGAACCATATAAAAGATTGGTTGGGAAGTTAAACTATTTTACCGTGACTCAATCCGACATTGTTTATTCAGTTAGTGTTGTTAGTCAATTCATGGCCTCTCTTATGGTACATCATTGGGAGGCCTTGGAACAGATTCTATGTTATCTAAAGGGAGCTCCAAAACGAGGAATTCTACATCAAAATCATGGTCAAAATACCATTGAATGTTTCTTATGTAGATTGGGTAGGATCCAAAATTGATCGAAGGTCAACTATTGGTTATTGTGTCTTTGTTGCAGGAAATATGATCTCATGGAAAAGTAACAAGCAAAGTGTTGTGTCATGATCTAGTGCAAAATCAGAGTATAGAGCAATGGCTCAGTCTGTGTACGAATTAATGTTTATTTTTCAACTCTTAATTGAGGTTGGCATTAAAGCCCCAATTCCAGCAAAGCTATGGTGCGATAATCAAGCAACTATCCATATTGCCTCGAATCCAGTCTTTCATGAACGAACTAAACACATAAAGATCGATTGTCACTTTGTTTGAGAAAACTACAACAGAACTTGATTTCCACAGCATATGTGAAAACTGGATAACAACTAGTGGATATTTTTACAAAAGCTCTTCGTGGAAATCGGTTTACTTACATATGTAGCAAGCTAGGCATGATTGATATCTACGCTCCAGCTTGAGGGGGAGTGTTACAAGATTATAGGAAATTACAAGATTTAGGGCTGTAAATTAGATATATAAATATTTGATTGAATTAGGTATGATTGCTTTCCTAATCAAGTAGGATCACTTTCCTTTTTCATAAACAAATCAGTACATAAATATGTACCATATTCTCACAAGGGAATACAAGAAGAACAATTCTTTCTTGCTCTCTAATTCTCTGATTTCATTAAATTTACTTATTAATATGAAATTTTTATTACACAAAAATGTAATAACTTTGAAAATTTTCTGATGATTGTCCAGTGATTAGAACCGGTGAATGGTGATTAACAAATTGTCAGAGTTAATTGCCTAATTATTTTAACATTAGTCGGTATTGTCGGAGTTAATTGCCTAATTATTTTAACATTAGTCGGTATTTATTTATAATTCGTGATGAGTTGCGTAGTTTTGGAAACCTGTTTCTGGTTTTTAAAAGAGCTGCACGTTTACATGTAAAAGGGAAATTCTAAGTGCTCCAAACATCCAAAAATGAAGAAAATATTTTCTGAACTGAATACTTTCTGCAAACAAAAGGGAGCCTTAATAGCATTGCCAATTCTAAGGTCATCTTTCAATATAGTCTTTCTTTTTCTTTTAAATAAAAATATGAAAGGAAAATTGGATAACGTTCAAAGCTTGGGTAACACTTGGAAGCCTAGCCATGATGGGATGGGAGTAATTTTCCAAATGGTAACTTCTTCATATAAAAGTCATTTAGGGGCTAATCTAGAATAATTCAACAGTAATTTTAATAATATTATGAGCAATCAGTGGGATGCCCTTCAAATTGTGAAATATCTTTCACACACAAGTTAAAATAAAAAGAAAAAAAAATTCAGAGTGGATTGTTGACTCTTTTTATGTCTATTTTTTGCCCATTATTTTTCATTGCTGTGCTAAATGCATAGCTCTTACACTTCTTTTCGGCATAGATTGTACAAAAAATACTAAAAATATGTGGAGAGCAGCGCCTGTGGTCCTACGAACTGGTGCTGTACTAAATTATAGAATGGAAGTGTACATAAATATACTTCATATGCAATACTTCCACTGTCAGCATTTTAACCTGGGATAAATCTATGGAGTGCCATGTGTCGTTTTGAAAAATGTAAATAAAATTGCTATTAGAAACTAAATAATTGAATAAAGAAGCTTACATCGTGGAGCGTTCCTATTGCAAGGGAAATCTCTTTGAAGACAGTTTAATCCCGGAATAACACTGCAGAGAGTTGTAAATGTTACTGCATTTTCAGATTCGAGGATACAAATAAAAAACAATGTGTCAATTGTAGAAAGAATGTGAGTAGGGTCTCAGTTGGCATGCACTGACTAGTGGGGGGTCAGTATTTCACCTGATATTTGAACGATCAAATACAAAGTTGTTGGCTACTAAATTCCTGCAGAATTTCAAGCAGAAATCACTCATACAAGCATGTATACAACGCATATTAAAAAAAACAAAGATGACAAAATAAATGGTCCATGTCTTGACAGTCTTGCCCATCAAGATGTAGAAACTAATAATTACTTTTCCATAGAGATTTTGGTGTTATAAGCAGGCTATGATGATATACAAGCAGAACTATGCCAATAACCAATAAAGTTTCTGCCTCTGGTTCAATGCATTATTTATCTTTCTTTGGCTTAGTAATGCAATTCGTGTGACATCATTTGTACTATAATTCCATGACGTGAACAAAAAACAAGAAAAGGAATGGAATGTGCACCAGAATTCATAAAAGTTTTGAAGTAGAATGTTAAACCTACAAAATGAAGATTAAAAAAGAAGGTAATGTGATTTTGGGGAACATACAGTTGCATATTTGAGTTCACCCATGCAGGAAATCTTCCAGTAAGGTGATTGTAAGATAAATCTCTGCAAACAAAAATGAATATCAGGAATAAGTAAATGCATGCAAAATACATAACGTCTTTGTCTAAAGGAGGTGCTCTTTTCACTTGATGGAATAATAAAGAGGTGATTACCAATTATATTTTCAAAAGCAGGCCAATAATAGATTATGAGCAGTCTGAGCACGTCCTATGGAAAAAACTTATTTCTCTGTTTCAGACTAAATTTGACTAAAATATGATTTTCCTACTTCATAATGTAAGATATTATAGAAGAAGAAATTTTCCTACCTATAATTATTAGGTGCATAAAATCTGATCCAAGGTAGAGAACAGAAAATTAGTTTGGGCAAAGAGAACTGCCAATACAACTATATTGCACTATCACGGGTCAAATGCACGGAAGGGTACCGAACTTTTGATTTGTTTCAATTCAGTTATCAAACTTCAATTTGTATCTTTTTAGATACCAAACTTCTATTTCGTTTCATAACAGTCACTAAAAATTTTTTTGGTACCTAAACAATTCAGAATTACTATTTTAATCCAAAATTAAAGATTTTTTTGCAAATAAGTTCATATTTTCTATACATTTATATGAAATAAAGAAAAATTAAAAAATCATTTTGATTCAACCTAGTAAGAGCAAACTCATTTTGAATGGTATCAAAGTATAGAAGAAGTAAACTTTCAAACTTTTTATAATTTCTGAACTAAGTTGAAAAAATAAAGAGATTGAGGGATTAAAATGGTTTTTAAGTGAAATTGAGAGGACTAAAATTTTTTGACAGTACTCTTTTTGAAACAAAATCAAAGTTAGGTAACTCTAAAAAAACAAAATGAAGTTTAGTACCTAAATTGCAATAAGTGTAAAATTGAGTGACCACCTCTGCATGTAACCCGCACTATCACAAATAAACCAACCAAATGTAGTTTCTTTCATATTCATAATTTTGAAGAATATGCTAAAGGTGGGGACTGAAATGATCTCACTTTGGTCTGTGTTACCGTTCCAGCTAAGAGTAATGAAAATACATTCAATATGACATCTTTTTTGCTTTGGCATGAACACTTACATAGTTTGAAGAGTATCACTTTTTTCATTAGGAAGCACTCCAGATAGGCTATTATTTCCAAGAAACCTGGGCATATCAAAATAACATTAAGGAAAATACCAGGAAATACTAAATCAGGGAATAGCTAGAGTAGAAAACTGAAAAAAAGATATAATATTGCTATAGCTTTAAAAATTTAAGATATAAAGAAACTAGGTCTTATGATATTTACAGGAACTCAAGAGATCTTAAACTGAATAGAGCATTTGGAACTTGGCCTGTTAAATTGTTGAAGCTTAAATCCCTACAAGGAAAACAATTAATAAAGCGGCAAAAACTAGAGAAATCAAAGGGAATTTCAAGGCTGCACTCTGTGTTTGAGGTCATCTGTAACTCACAGTGTTCTTAAATTTTGGTATTCTCCAATGTCAGGTGGAAGGGTACCGGTGATCAATGCATTCCTCAGATTCCTTCATATAAACAGTGGGCAATCAATCTAAAATTGAGACACGCAAAGGCTAGTTGATAGAGTTCAGCAACTTACAAGTCCGTCAAATTCTTCAAATTCTTGATAAAATCAAGAGTAGAGCTAACATTTTGTAAATCACTGATTCGTCTGCAAGGCCATGTGCACGTATTACTGAAACTAGCTGTCTTGTACAAACAGAAGCAAATGCTAACATATACACTTCATAGGTGTGTGTGTTTGTGTCTATGAAAAAGGTATTGTTAGCATTTTAAGAAGTTACTGACAAAGAGCTCATTGCAACCAAATTAGAAAAGCTGGATGGTATTGGACCTTCAAAAGAATTCCCCTGCAATCTCCTGAGACCAATCAACACAAAAATTATCCCTTGTAGACATATAACTGCTATATGTAATGAATATGCCAAATGAAAGAGGCCTTCATAAAACGAATAAGAAAATTGTACAAAAGAAATTAGAAGCTTTTTAGCTTACAAAGTATCAAGCTCAGTCCAGGTTCCAATGAAATCCGGTATCTTCCCCGTAAAAGGATTATCAAATGCCCACCTAAACATAGAGAAGTCATCTTATGTCCATGAAGATAAAACAATCAAACACCTATGAGGACGACAGGATGAGGTTCTTCTTACAGGATTCTAATCCTTGTGAGATTGGCAAATGTTGAGGGAATTTTGCCACTCAATCCACAACTATTAATATACCTATAAAATTCAAATATGAAAACTGCTTAATTCATATGGTAATAAGATAAGATTGAAAGAGGGAAATTTTAGAATTTGGAAGTTACAATTGCTCAAGTTTCAACAAATTGCCCAATTCAGGAGGAAGTGCTCCAGAGAAATTGTTTACTCCAAGTGACCTGTTTAACATACATATGAAGAAGCAATTTATACAAGATTTAACTCAAACTGATAAACATACATTTACTTCAGGTATACATGTATGCATATGACCATTTCTGCTTTCTCTCAGGCAAAACTACAACAGCCACCATGCATAAAATGCACTACGAAAGAAGAAAAAAAAAAGACCAAATTTAACTGCCAAAAAAATGGCATATAATTCTGCAACATTATTGCTGCTATGTCAAAGTGTCAGAAAAGCAGCATGAGCAGCTTCTAGCATAAATCTCCTAACACCCACCAAAACACCATCTTGAGGCATCTCACCTTTGACACCACGTGCATAGCTGTGAGAAAACCAACCAGATTGGCTACTTAATCTCTTCATTGACCATAAAAGAGTATCAACATGTGTAAATGTTCATGCACAATGTCAATATATACAGCAATAAAATTTACAAGATTGAGCACTGTGAGTTGAATACAAAGAAATTAAATAAAAGGGAAAATAAAAAATATCAACTTTTCACAAATTAAAGTAATGCCAATCTTACAACAAAGTGAGGTCCTTGAGATTTCCAATTTCCTTTGGAATAGATCCGGAAAATGCATTGTGAGCAACTGATCTATGACAAGTAAAATAGAAGTCATTAAAAAAACAATGAAAAATAAAAGTGCAACATAATAAATATAATTCTGTGTATGAATTTACAGTCATACGTTCATACTTAAGCTATGAGTTATGCATTCAGAAATTAATTAGCATTTTGATCCTAAAAATATTTTGACTTAAAGCAATAATACCTAAAATATATTCTTGTTTGGTTCTTAGATTCTTAGGGAAGTCTTTACAATCAATCCATTAAGAATACTAGACATGATTGTGAGTTGTGAGCTATTTCAATGAGTGTGATATTGGGATTTTTCTTACAACACTGATATGTTGTGCACTGCAAAATAAAATAGTTACTTAAAATATAAGTATTCATTATTCAACATGACAACAGATAATGTTGTAGCAAGAGTTTCTATACTTACAAACCCCTCAGTGCGGTTAAATTCCCAATAAATGACGGCAATGGACCCGTGAAGTAATTTTTGTCAAGTTTCCTAAACAAAATTGAATAAAAATAAATAACCATCAAATAAACATTTTATCATTTTTTTGCAATTAAATATACAATATAAATATTAACAGTTATATTTATATATGTGAAAAAAAAACAGAAACATAAATATATATGTGACAAACTAGCATTATAACAACGCTTTGCTTGTAGCTAATATCAAATTTTAAAAATAATTTTATTAAATTGCTTCAAAAAAAATAATTTTATTAAATACATAATGATTTGTTGTACCTTTAAATATATTACTGTATAAATAAAACTAAAAATGATTCATGATATACTAATATGCTAGTATATATTTTTTGAACTATATAGAGGTACTACTAATATAATTTAAATATATACTTAATAATAATGTAGATTCAAAAGTTCTATCATAAAAAATTCTTATATGTAAATGAGCGAAAAGGAGGTTCAGGAAATACTAAAAATTCTTAACATAAACATAAACATGGTGTGACAAATACAAGGAGGTTCAAGAAATACAAATCCTTACAAAAAGATTAGGTGTTTGAAAACTAGAATTGCTTCTGGAATCACTCCTCGTCTGTTCAGAGCATATACTCTCCTGAAAATTAAAAGCATTCATCATATACAATGTAATAAATATGCAACATATATTCAATTTCAATAATTATTTATTATCATTATCTGATAAAAATAATTTAGTCTAGAATTGCACTAATTATAAAATATGTAGTTAATAAAAACTCTTATTTTGGTTGATATAATTTTTCTTATTTATTAGAATTTTATGTTTGAGCTATTGAAGCTTTAAAATTGTAATTTATCATATGTAAGAAAAATTGTTTTAATTATAAATTATTTTATTAGAATTTTAAATTACTGAAATTACATATCTATTAATGAAATATATAAATTCTAATGACTAATTAAAATATATTCTGAATCAAAATACTAAAGATATTTATTATATATATTTAAAATAAATTTTAATTATACATACTTTTTTATTTTTTTAAGTTACATCATCAGAAATTAATTAAAGATATTTTTTTATTAGTAAAAGATTTATTTTTAAAATTAGTAATTTAATTGGTTAAAAATTAAAATTATAAACCCTCAATTAGATATAAATTAAAAAATAGAAACTCAATTTGTAATCTGCAATTTTAACCGAATGACTTTAATACAGGTAGAAATAAAAGTACAAAAATTCAATGTATATAAAGAAGGTATAATGATTCAATATGTAAAAAAAAATGCAGAAGATAAAAAATGAGTTATTTTTTTAAAAAAAATTACAAAATGTCGATTAAATATTTTACTATTAAAGCATAACAAGAGCCTTTGATTTATTTATTTATACCTACATAATGAGAGAACTTACGTGTAAAAATTAAAAATATTAAAAAACTATTTATATAAATTGAAGTATTAGGAATAATTATAGAAAAATAAATGTGTAGAAAAATATAAATACAAAAAACCAATATATCCAAATTAAAGATGTAACTATAAAAAAATACAAAGAGAGAAATATGGACTTCTCCTATAGGGTTATTGGTGTACAAAGACTAAACTTTTTCAACTTCTTGTAAATTTTGCTCTTTTTTTATAAAAAAAAAAGTATAAATGTTATAGTTTATCAATTCATTGGTGAAAATATTCCACCATTGACTTTAGTTAAAATTGAGAATGGGAGTACTAACGTACTATTCTAGATGGCATTGTCCGTGTGAGCCCTAATGTCATAATAGCTTCTTATGTGTATATAATTAACAAATGTTTCCAATATGTGGCAAATTTATTTCAAATTTTCAATTTTGCATCAATATATATATATATATATATATATATATATATATATTACTATTAAAAAAATAAAATTTAGTTAATTATAATATTTAAATTATTTATTATTTAAATATAAAATTTTTCAAATATATATCATTCATTTTATACTAAAATATATCAATCTAATTAATAATCTATATCAATCACATTAGTAAATTATCTATTATTTTTAATAGAATAATTCCAACACTTTACTATTAAATACGCAATATCTAGCAGCTAATTATAATATTTAAATTATTTATTATTTTTATTATTTATAAAAATTTAAATGTACATCACTAACTTAACACTAATATACATTAATTTGCTTAGAGCATCTCCAACCCATTTTTTATTTGACCTAAACTCTTTTATTATAAAGAGTGATTGTAAAAAACAGAACTACAAGTCACTATCTAAATATAAATTATCGATTAGAGAGTAAATTTGACTCTTTACAAAATTCACTCTCTATATAAAGGTTAATTAATACACTCTATTTTTCATACATATCATTATTTTTTATTGGCTTCTCTTCGTGTAAAGAGTACATTGGATAAAAAAAAAGGACGAAAAAAAAATTAAAATTCAATACTTTTAGGATACACAAAATAAAGAGTGAAATAATAAAGAGTGCATTGAACTTAAATAAAATTATTTACTCTTTATATTTTAAGATGTTTTTTATTACATAGAATATATTTTTTATTTTAAAGAGCACCACCATTAGAGATGCTTTTACTAAATTATTTCAAATATATAATAATATTTACATATATAATAACTCAACATATTATCAAAATTAAGTACACATTGATACAGGTGCTAAAAAAATTATCACCATTATATTGTTTATTAAATTTTAAATATATGAATATAAACTTAATATATGTATCAATACTTTTTAACCTTTTATAAATATTAATATATATACATGGACATGTGTTAAATTTTAATAATATTTTTTATTATTAATTATGAGAATCTATTTTATTTTAAAAATCATTTATTAATTAGATTGATATAATTTAATATTTAAATGAATGATAAATATTTAAAATAATATATATTTAAAAAATAATATTAAATGAGAAATAGTTTAAATATTATAATTAAATATTAAATTGTATATATTTTAAAAATATTGATTGAAAACTAACAATTTGTGATAAATTTGCTATAAATTGAAAATATTTAGTCTTTTTATATAAATAAAAAGTTAATGTGGCAGTAGAGTTCACATTGACAATGTCATCAAAAATGTTAGGTCACACTTCCACTCAAATTTGATAAAATTAATGATAAACTATATTTACTGAAAAATTCTAAGATATTTTTATTTTTAGTTACTTTTATTTTATTTTATTTTATGTTTATCACTATTGAATGAAAGGGTATTTTATTATCCAATAGTGATTATTAAGAAAATATATTTTACTTTGTAAAAAATAAAGTAATGATAGAATGAATTTTATTTATTAATAAATTTTTAAATTAAAATAGCAAATTTAAAAAATAAATTAATTTTATAAAAATAGAGAAAATAGTCTTTAGGAGCCTTTCCTTTATTATATTATTTGAACAAAGAAGTGACCCTATATGATGCTCGTGATTTTAGCTTTAGTGGGAGTCCTTCGTTGTGCAGGCGAACGACTAAGATGCCCAGCTTCATATAAAATAACAGTAGGCAAAACTTATCATAAGACCCATATATTTTGCTTCTTTATAGTTGTAGATCCTTCAAGCTTTATTTTGCATATTTAAACTCATAAATTTATTGTTCTCCCTTTGTAATTTAATTGCTCAGGTAATAAATATTATAAGATAAGATCACGAGTTCAATTTTCATTTTTTCCTTGACCTCTCAGTTGTAAAAAAATCACAATTTTATTATTATTATAGTCATATTTATAGGAAATTAATAATGATTATAATTAAATAAAAACTGAAAAAAGATAAGAGAGAGACGTACAGTCGGATGATGTGGCAAGTTCGATTGTTGTCGAAGGAACAATCGCATTTAATAGCAGGATTGTTGGCAGGAGCCTCGAAGTCAGATTCATCAATGGCAGTTCCAGTGCATGGCTCTCCGCTTATATTCCACAAACTAACAGCTTGTGTATCCCATCCTTCAAGTATCTCATTTAGTGCTCTCACTGTATCACCATATTTACACATTTCGATCATCACATGTTTTTTTATTTTAACCAAATCATCACAAGACAATCATTTCTTTTGTTGCTGTTTTTCTTTTTTTTTTTTTTAATTTAATATAGATTTTAGTATCATGAAAACGGGCAAAAAAATAATTAATTGTTAATTTTTAAATGCATTTTTTTGAGCTATTAGTGTAAGTGGTTTTCTAGTTAAAAAAAAATTAAATTTAAAATCTCTCATTCTAAAAGAAAAACTCTTCCCCTTTGAATTAGGCCCCAGGCTTTCTTTTTTTCTGTTTTTTCAAGTTTAAACCCAGCAGCGCAACTAAAGTTTAACCTTGAATTTTACCGCAAGAGGGTTGGTGGAATTCACTTATGCGGTGTCGCACCCTAGGTAGTAAATAATAGGTAGATTCCTCCCTTATAACACTAACAACTAACTAGTTATAATTTTATCGTCCTAACAAGTGACGCTGATAAAAAAAAAATTCCTTATGTAATTAATTGTCAACATAGTGCGGCCAGGGCAGGCCAGCTTAACAGTTCGCAGCAACTGTGTCAAATATAATAAATTCTTTTTTTTTGAAATGTCAAATATAATAAATTCAATCACCCAAAAAATCAATTTTGACTAACTTTATGTTGACAATTTCTTTTTACGGAAAATAGACTACCCATCTAGTTTTTTTGCACTGCTACCATCAACTTGACTTTTTTAAAATTTTTTTAAATAAATAATAAAATTAATCTAATAAATTTTTAATTTTTTACACAATAAATAAATAAATTGTGCACTCATTATTATAAAAATTGATAAAAATCTATCAATATTGACAAGTGGTACGGCTAAAATGTTAAAGACTTTCACAATAAAAATGAAAATATGTTCTATGTCGTTAAAAAATCAAAAATAAAAATATCTATCAAATTATTGTTCGTTGATTTATTTTATAATTTATTATTTAATATAATACATAGAAATTAAATAACAAATATTTTCCTTAAGGAGGAATACTACTTTAAGGAAGGTTGACAAAAACAAGGATGGACATTAAACACAACACAACTCATGAATTATTATTGTACGGATATTCCATATTTGATGAAAAATATATTAAAAAATACTAATAAATATGTTTAAGAAAAGATACATTAAAATAATATATACAAGTGGTTGGATACTTCTAACGATGTCCATCATCATCAGCCTAACATACAGCGAACACAGGAAAAGTAATGACATTTAAATAACAATAAATATGTAAGAATTATATAAATATATTATTCAATGAGTGACATTATAAATGCTAAAAAATCCTTGAATTTATTTTTGCAATTTCATTTTAATTAATTTTATTTTTCATTGCTATGAAACAATCAGAAATTCTGCAACTGGTATATGATATGTATGATGTGATTAGCAGAGGGCAGCAGTAAGCAGGTTGAAACAGAGAAATGAAAGAAATTAAGATTACGGAAAATATGAATCTGAGTGATGGATCGGCAAGATTCAATTGAATAGAAGATTCAGAAGCTTTAATCTCTGTATATATTATATTATACAAGCAAGAATTCAACTCAACGGCAAGGCGGATGGAAATAAAAGAGAAGAAAAGTAGTACCTTCAGCTGGGTCGGTGGTAGGATTTTGAGCAGTGGAGCTGCGGAGTGAAAGAAAGAAAATGAAGCAGTAGATAAACCATAAATACTGACCAAACACTGCTGCTACTACTGACGATGAAGAAGAAGAAGGAGGCTGCTGCAGCAGCAGCTTCATATTCAATTCAGTATTGTATCTGTTGTTTTTCTGCTCCTTTTAACTCAATTTACATGGAAGTGGGAGTGGGTACACATAAATCGCAAGATATGCTGCTGTCCTGCCTAATCGATCTCTTTGCTATAAATATATATATATATATTTTTTGTTTTAATTTTATAATAATGCTGTTACCAGTTTGCCTTTTGAACTATTTACCAAATGAAACTTTTTCACACTTTACTCCAACCAAAACAAGGCTTCATAGTTATGCTTAGTTTGTAGTATTTTTGTAAACTTTTTATATGTCATTTTTTTCCTATTTGATTTACCACTTGATATGGTTTGAAAACATTGATAGGTTTGGTTTTTACTTAAAGATAATGTAGCCAACATGAAATAGAATAACATGATTAGGTTGGTCTTCAATTAAAACAATTACAATTTGGTCAGAGTCTAAGTTGACGGCTTCATTATTATCATTTCTTTGAGGCCACGACTGCTTCGTCATTTTTGAACTTTTTTATCCATCCTTTATTAATTTTTTAATTTAGAAACTCTTCATCTTTTCACACATTCAGCTGACAGTTAATGTTAATGTTTTCACCAAAATCTTAAACTCATGACACTACTTGGGGTGTGCATCAATTGCGAAGGGTATTGGAATTTGAACCCACACTTTCATTACAAATACGCAACACTTTCACTTTGCTATTTCCATTAAGATGAGCACGCACGAAAAAAAAAATATATTAAATCAAATTGAAATTTCAAACCGAAAGATATTAAAATAGTATTGAATCGAGCTAAATTTTATGACTAATTTGGTACGGTATTGGATATTTATAAAAAATCAAATTGAGAATCGTACTGAACTGAAAATCGAATATAGTACCAAATATTAATTTAATAAATAATACATAGAAATTATTAAATAGTAGTAAGTAGTATCTTAATTATATACTTTTAGTTATATTATCAAGTAATATACATATGTATAATAATATACAATAAAAATTTTATATGTTTTGTGATTAAATATAATAAATAAATTGTTAACAAAATATTTTTATTATTATCAATATTATTATCATTGTTACTACTAGTACTACTACTATTATTACTACTGCTACTATTATTGTTATTCAATTTTTTTTTTTGAAAGGGAAATTTCATTACTAAAAAGATTACAAGATAACATCTTGCCTAATAAGGCAAAGAAGAGAAGGATGAACATTAAAGCTATTGCTCTCAAAAACTAAAGTAGAGGAGTTTTTTGTGAACCAATTCGCAACAAGATTACACTTCCTAGAAATATGCACAAAAGATAGCTTCGGGAGCAAAGATCTAACGCTATGAATTTCTTCGACGAAGGCATCCACTTCCCAAGGAATTGCATCATTTAAGGAGGTGTAGAGGTTGATAGCTTGCTTGCAGTCCGACTCCACCACTATTTCCTTGTCTGGATGAAAACTAGCAATTTTCACTGCATTTCTAATAGAGAGCATCTTAGCTTGGAGAGGGGAAGAGACATCATGGAGTTCATAGTTTTATGTTGATTACTTGACCATGATGATCTCTGCACACATACACCATTTGCCCTTTGTTGTTTGCTTTCTAGAAAGATGTGTCACAGTTGAGTTTTCAAGAAGCCTATCTTGGCCGAGTCCATCTTTCTCTCTGAGTACCTACCTCTCTAGCTTCAGGAGCCAAGCTAAGGACATTCTTTAATCTTTTAGATTACTTGGCCATGAGTATCTACTTATTATTCAATTAACAAGTAAAAATATGAAATGTCTATTATATTACAATTTGAACTTAAAATATAAATATAAAAAATTCACATTGCATAGTTTCAAATAATTCAATTTTCAAATAAGAATGTAGAATATCCAATACAATACTCTTTAAACTTAAAATATGAGAAATAAGAGAATTATTATTACTATCAATAACAAGTAAAAATGTTGCAAATCTATATTGAATTACAAGAAATCAAAAGGAATGACTTATCAGTAACTTAATATCTCAAGAAAGCTAAGGCATTAGCCGATGAACTAGAATCCGCTGGTCGAGCTCTCTCTTAGGCTGAATTCAATGCAATAATCTACAGGAATATTGGACTTGTATTGTAAGCACCCAATTCTAGGGTCAATTGAATGTGGATGCAACGAGGATCCAATAGTGAAAATTCAATCGAAATTAGTGCTTGAATTTCAATTTTTGAATCTCAAGGACTTGATTGCTAAGTTTTTAAGGACTTAATTGAAAAAATTTCTTTTTCTTTTGTGGGTTAATTTCAAAATATAGAAAAATTAAAATACGGGCCAAAGTGCAAAAAATTGACAATCGAAATTGTATAATTCCGACCGGAATTATGTATTTCCGATTGAAAATATGTAATTCTTATCAGAATTACTCATTTCCGGTCGAGAATATGAAATTTTGATCGGAATTCCACATTTCTGAATGGAATTGCACACTTCCAATTAGTTTTTGACATTGTTTAGTGTTTTTTTTAATTTTTAAAAATTAATTTTCTTGATTTTGATTGGTCCAAAAATAAAATCAAAGTTAGATAATGAATCTATTTAGTGATAATCACATATTATTGTTGTTTTATTTAATTTAAAAAGGATTTTGTCTCCTATGATTATAAGATTATAGAAGGATAACAACTCACGTAACCTAGATTTTCTAGGTTTACGTCCTCTATACAAGTGTATGATTTTACACAGAAAAGATGAGGTCTTTTGGGAAGAAAATCACAGAGAGAAAAAAGAGAGTAAAAGCAATTTTTATTCTTTTTGGACGTGTTTTTTTCTCATGGGGAAAGCACAAGCTTTTGAGGGAATTAATCTTTTGTTTTCAAAAACAATCAAGCAATACTTGAGAAGGAAGATCAATTTACAGTTGCAAAACTTTAAGGAGAAATCAAACAACATCACATTCATCTTCATCCCTTTTATTTTCTTTTTATTATTTTATTTTACTATTCTTTCAATTTTTAGTTTATTATTTTAGTCTTGTTTAGTTTTATTTCACTTATTTCTTTTTGTCTTTTCTAATTCTTTTCTTTATTTTCTTGTTTTATTCCTTGATTTTATGGGAGATTCAAAACTATGGAGTAGTCATGAAGATCAAAACCGAACTAGTCTACGAAAATCCATGAAAAGCCATGGATATAACCTAGTTTGTCTTCTTTTATTGATTTTCTCTTTATTATTTATTTGGTTTGTTTAATAATTTTTTTTTTTTGATATAGATTGTAATAACCCCATTAGTGGGATCATCTCTATTTTATTTGTTTCTAAAATTGATTAGTAAATTAGGTTTAATTTGGTAAAACCTTAATTAAAATTAATGGTGGCTTTAGTAAATTTAGGTTGCATGTAAATTTAATTTGGGTTAGATAACATTGAATGCATGTTTTTATATAATTTTGGTTGTGTATTTTCATGTTTTTATACAGTTTAGTTTTATTATGTTTTATATTTACTTGATTTTGTTAATTTTTATGATTATTGTCATGTTGTTATATTTTATTTGCTTTAAACTCATAATTTTAGGTTTTTTTAGGTTAAATAATTTGACTCACTGTTTATCAAATAGATTTAATAATTTAATTAGGTTTTAGGGTTAATTAATTAAAATTGATTTTAGGTCCATAATTAATTAGATTTTAGGTTAGAAATAATTTAGGCTCACCTAGCTAATTGAGACATTAGCCCACTTCTTAGATTTAATTTAATTAACTTAGACAGCCCATTAATTTAAAATCTTTTTCATAATTTGTAGACTTAGACCCATTTTTTAGAATTAAAATAAATAAATTTAAGCTCACGGAATTAAAATTAAATAGGAATTAGGCCCATTAGCTTTTAGGCTCACTTGTAAATTAAAACATGTAGATTTAGCCCATCTAATTAAAATCAATGTAGATTAGACTAACTTAAGAATTATGAGCTTAAATGAATGCATTGTTTATATGTTTTTTCATGACTAGTTTGCCTAGAATTGATTGTTAAATAAGGGTCTATATGAAATTGCATGTAAATAGAGGATAAGATAGTGATTAATAAAGTACTTTTAAATGAACATGAGACTGAAATAAGTTGGTATTTCGTATCCAAATCTTCCTGGTTGTGGTGCTAACTTTCTTTTAGAAAATTGAGTTATCACCACCATCGAATTGTTTCAGTTATTACCCTAGGTGGCGACTCCTCATCTCCACATTATATCTTTGTAATATAGTAGTGTGTTCCCTTAAGCTCTGAGCTCAAACAATGTCACGGTTGCAATAAACTTGGATGCGCTCTAAACCTGCTATCTACAGTGGCAACTCAACTGGGGATAAGAGATACTGATTCTACTTGTGTTCTTTAGAATTATTTTATTCTTGCATGTCCTTGCTAGCCAATGGCATTGGTTTATAGTTCTATGATTCCATTAGCTTCATGGGATTGTAAATTGGCTAACCATCATTTTTAGCCTTAACTTAGTTCAAGAGAGATTACTAGGCTCATCTGACCAGAGCCTGTGACCCAAGTCTAAAGGGGGGGTAGTCTTTTCTTGAGTTTGCAAATGATGCCAAGCCCTTCTGACCTTGGCCTATAACTCAAGTCTTAAAGGAGGTCATCTTGCTAAGGGAACCTTGACATTTTCACCGGATCTAGCTCATATAATGGCTTAGTAACTTCCCTTAGGATTTACCCAAATTGCTAGTGTATGTTTCCATGAGGTATTTTTATTTATAAAAGCCCAAACCCATACTTTAGAAGCCCATCTGGACTAATAAAGATTGGACTTTACTTTTATACCTAGAAATATTATTTCTATGCTTTTACTGCTTTGAGAGATTTGGCATGCGTGTCGGCTCTTAATATCCCCCATTGATATCGAGGCCAAGACAAAAAATCCTAAGAAAGAGACTCACCATTGAATTCGTATATGGGAGGAATAAGGTTAGAAGGATGTATATTGTACACTTGACTTGATGCTTGACTTAACTTATTGCTTGTTACTTGTTGCATAGCATGTGCATTATGCATACATGCATCACACGTAGATTATACATTACACTAACACCTTGTCTTGTAGCCATCATAGAGTCATCTGAGTCATCCTGTGTTTGGAAAAGAAAAGGTGGCAGACTGGAGAGAGCTACTTTAAGTCCACAGTCAATTGCAAAAGAGATTCTCAATAGATTGGAGAAAAGTCCTATCAGCCCGCTTTACTTATAAGCACCACCTGCACCAGTATCAACACCAATTGGGCAAACATAAGAGATAGAATGAAAAGGAGGAAACTGGACATTGGAAGACATCAAGGGAGCATTAATGGATGACATGAGAGCCATGATGTAAGACTAACTGAGACAAGCTTTGGCTAGATTGATGCCACCATACGCACCTGCTGCTGCTATTCCACCTGTTAGGGAAAACCTACCTGTTAATAATGATAATGTTAGGGGGCAACCTTTGAATGCTACTAGGAATGTACCTACTGTGGAAATGAAATTCGAGGATGTTGAGAACCACATGGTAGAAAAAGCCAGGAAAGAGTCATTTGAGTTGGTTCAAGACCTTAAGTCCAAGCAGATACAAGTATTGAATAAGAAGATGTCTAAAATGGAGGAGTTGATGAAGGGGCAAGGCATAAGTTACTCATTTGACTTTGATGACATACTGTGCATGGAAGGTTACAAGTTATCAGACAAGTTCAAGATGCCTCAACTGCAAAAGTTCAACGGTTCTGGAGATCCAAGAATTCACTTGAGTTAATATACAACAACTATGAGCACCACTAAAGTTATATTAACAAAGTTGTTTGTATTGTCTTTAGAGGGTATTATTGTAAACTGGTATCATGGAATAGAAAAGTCTGTTAGGGATGACTGGCGAGAGTTATGTACTACTTTCTTTAAGAAATATGATCATAATATTAAGTTGGAGGTGTCCATCAGGGATTTGGAATTGACTAAGCGAAAGCCAAATGAATCGTTTTCTGATTTCCTCACTAAGTTCATGAATAAGGCAGGACTAATGAAAAATAAATTAGCTGAGAAAGATCAAGTTAGGATGATTATCTATAATCTGTCTCCTAATTTGGTTGAAAGGTTGCAGATGATGAATCCTAAGTCATTTACAGACCTATACAATGATGGGTTGCAAGCTGAGGAGATTGAGAATGAAAAAAAGAAGAAAACTAGAAGCACTGGAACTAGAAATTACTAAACCGAGGGCACACAACAAGGAAACACTAGCCGAGTTATGGAAGTACACGTTGTTCAATAACCAAGAAGGTTCTCAAACTTCAACCAACCCCTCTCAAAGGTCCTAAAGCCTTTTGAAAATGTGAATGGCCATCCAACAAATACATGCATCTGCTTGAAATATGAAATCTAAAATCTCATAGATGCTGGAAAAATTACCGACCCTGAAAATTCCAATCAAAACCCTAACACTAAATACAATCTTTTCCTAAACTACCGAAATGTACCACCCCCAGCAACCATGACAATCAATTTAGGAGTTAGTGAGGAAGAAGCGCTAAACCCCTTTGAGGACCTTAATCTGGGACTTTCAAGTGCCCCTAAAGGAGTAGAAGATTTGTTAGGTCAACCTTCAGGCAAGTTTGACTATAAGGTGTTTTCTTCCAAACCACCTTCATATGATATTCCCATTGAGTCAATTATGCCTGGAGGATAGGGTGATGAATTTGAGGATGATAAGCCAACAAGTGAGAAATTGTCACTCAAAAGAGAAACATGCATGGTGGAGATATAAAAAGATGGAAAGAGGGATTGAATTGTGGGAACCATTGATAGTTGGTACCACTCTGATGAAGAGGACAATACGGGCTATAATGTGTGGACAGATACTACTGAAGTAAACCAACTCACTAGAAGTGGAAAAGTTATAAGCCAGTTGAGAAGAGAGCAGACAAGGCAATAGAGAGAGAGAGAGAGCGGATAAAGAAGAAACAATAGAAGGGGCAAGAAGAGGATTTAATTCTTGAATAGCTTAAAAAGGCTAAGGCAAATGTAAGCATATGGGAGCTTTTAATACACTCCAGCAGTCATAGAAAAGCTCTTGTCAAGGCCTTATCTAAGATGAGCATTGAAACTATTGCTACCCTAGAGGCTATGCTAACGAAGGTCATTAAGAAGAAATATGGAGTGGTGACATTCTCAGATGAGGATTTACCTTAGAGTGAAGAGATCATAATAAAGCCCTACTTATCCCAGCTGAAGTTAGATACAAAATAACCAATTATATGATGGTGGATGATGGTTCTGAAATTAATGTATGCCCATTGAGAATCTTGCCTAATTTAGGTCTGAAAGTTGATGACTTGACAAATTCAGAATTAATAATCAGAGCTTATGATGACAGTACGAGGAGTGTAGAAGGCACATTCCAAACCCTAGTGAAAATTAGTCCTATTTAATCAATCGTAGAATGTTGCTCTCAAAACTTGCAAGCATACAAGTCGTGATTGTAGCACATAAGATATCGTTCCCACGAAGACTGTATATCGACTACCAATTACTTTTACCTATAACTTAGCTAGCAAATCGAGTGAAAGAAGTTGAGCAATCATAAAATATAAATAACAATAAAATAAACTAGACTGGAATTACATATTTAATACTTAGAATCTAGGTTTAGTTTCACTATTCCATTCTAATCTTGAACACATTATCAAACAAATAATCTTTGGAATTCAGTTAAGGGTAATTGCTCTAAATCACCTAAAGACTCTTTCAAGTTCAATTAAGCATGCAAGGATTAAAATCTAACCTACTCTCATGATTCATTAGGCGCATTAAGACTTTTAGCAAATTAATTTATCACCGTGATTAAACTGTCGTGACTCCCCGAAGAGCTCGCCTACTCTCGTGGTCGAGTGATCTAAGTTCTAAGTGTTCTTAAACTAATAAATTCCACTAACTCTCGTTGGTGAATTTATCCATAAGCAAGCAATCAAACAGGTTTGGAATGATAACTAGATAATATTGCAACACAAAGAATTAACTGAAATTCAAATCAAATAAAAGTACTTGTGTTTAATTCATATAACGGTATAACTACTCCTAACCAAGATTCTAAAAGAGAATTAGCCATGCATGGCTATGGAGAAATCCATAAATATGATATATAGAAAAACAGCAAGAGGAAATAAAAATAAAGTTGTTTAACAATTATTGATTTTTCTTTAGCCGTCCTTGTGTATCTTGCCTCCTCGTCCCCTCTCCTTCAAAAAGTGTTTTAATTTCCTTTATATAGAACTAGGGTTAGGGAGAGTCCTCTTTGGTCTCAAATGTTCTTAATTTGCAAAATAAGAGACTTTCTAATCATCACACGGCTTAGATATGGCAAAGACAAACCGTGACAAAGATAGGCGACGTCCAAAATATTATTGGCTCTGGATGGCTCAACCATGGCTTGCAATTGGCTCGAAGCTTTACACAGGATTTGGAAGCTTTGACAATTCAACTCTAAATTCCTCATTTGCCCTTTAATTGCCCAAGGTCCACCTATACTCAAAAGATAAACATTAATTAAAAACTAAATATATCTTCCTAAATAGACAAATAATAATAAAAATCCTAATCAAATACTAATTACTAAACAAACTCCTAATTAGACCAAAAAACTATTTAAATTAAATTATTTTCTATT
>CATIWM010486317.1:0-40144 GCA_949671775.1 Mallotus repandus
ACGAAAATTAAATCCGTCGCTAATTTAGCGACGGAAATAAAATTCCGTCGCTAAAAAAAATCAATTTTATTATTTGACTACATTCTGTCGCTGATGTGCTTTTTTCGTCGCTAATCCGTTGCTATTTTGCGACGGAAAATTCTGTCGCTGAATTCCGTCGCTAAATCGACAGATTCTTGTAGTGAAATTATCCAAGCAATAATGGAAAGCAATTTGCAATTGTATTTGCTTAAATATCTATTGTCTAAGTTGAAATTTTATCCTAAATACTTACTTTTTTCAGGTTTTTGTTGCCCTAATTCATAATCTTCCAAAAAAAAAAGAGGATAAAATCTATAATTATAATGCATCTTGAAAGCTTGTACAATTCCTGCATCATATAAAAGCTGATTTTTTATGTTCAGTTAGGTGGCAAGAAAATATTTCAATATTTTGCAAATTTTGACGAGCAGGACAACGTCAACAATCAGGAGAATTTTTGTTCAATTTTTTATTGTGGCATTAACCATATATTTGAAACGCCACTCATGTAATCCATGCTCACTTGGTAGCATGATATCACAGTTTATATTAATTATGCAAAGCTTATGTTCTTAAAATAATGTTGTTTAGTCCTTCAAAAGAAAATGTTGTTTGGCATACATTCTCATAATTAAGAAAGGAAATTTTATTATTATCAAGTTTTGATTTGAAGCGCCAATTCGAAAAATTTTGTTGGTTCGTATCATTTGGAAAATACTCTGACCGCTTCATAGTATTTGATATCGTCTCTTAACTTAGAGCTAAATGTTTTAATAGCTAACTTTATTTTGGATATTAAACTTTAAATTATTTCTTTTTAGTAAATTTTAATTTAAGTATCATTGATAGATTATATGGTAGTATTTTGCTTATATGACAGTCGGATTTTGAATTTTTAAAGAATATTCACCACATCAGCATAATTATTAGATATCAACTCGGATTGGTTACTAAAATAAAACCAATTAAAGTTTAAAACTCAAAATAAAATAAGTGAAAAGTTGGATGACCATCAATATATTTAACCCATTAATTAATTATGTCAAAAAATTTATTTGACATTTATTGAAAAACATCATATCTAATTCAAAATGAAACTAGAGAATTTACTGACAAAGTAATACCAAATCAAAAGCCAATAATAGTTAACTACTTTCTACCAATAAATTTCAATTATAGTTATTTTTAATTATCTTTAATATATGCTTGATTGATGTAAATATAAACTATATAATTTATTAAACTAAAAGTTGATTTATTAAAAAACTGAACATTAATTATTTATTTATTGAGATAGTGCTTGTCGATTGAGTTCAAAAAATTAAAAAATGTTCATATATTAAACTGTATAATGTCTTTACCAAAATATAGGTTAATAATGAGTCATAAAAGATTATTTTCTAGTTTATAATGTTGCACATATAATAATAACTATAAATATAATTATAAATAAAAAAATAATAATTTTATAATAATATTAAATTATATTAATGAATAAGATCAACTTATGTTATAATAAATATATAATATAACATCAATATAATTAACATATTAAAAAATTATTAATTATTTATTAAAATTAAATATATTGGTAGTCATCCAACTTTGCACTTATTCCATTTTGAGTACTAAATTTCAATTGATTTCGTTTCAACCATCGATCTGAAGTGCTGAGTTGGCATCTAATCTGAATGTTGATGTGGTGAACATTTTTTGATTATTTCAAGTATAGCTACCACATTAATAAAATAACACCAGATGACTTATAGATGATACTTAAATAAAAGTTTGATTACCAAAAAGAAGAGCCTATTTGGTTTAATTGTTCATGGCAACTGATAGTTGATTACTGATAGTTATTAGACAATAAATATGAAGTGTTTGATAAAATTTTGTTAGTTGTTACTGTTATTATATTAAATGACCATTAAGGATATAAATTATTTGTAAATATAATTTCATATATTTCTTATAATATTTTTTAGTTATGTAAATCATCTAAAAATAATATATAGTAATAATTATAATTTTTAAAAAAATAATTATAGGTATAAATATTATCACTATTTAATTATTAATTATAATTTAAAATAATATTTATTTAATTATGAACTATAAAAATTAATTACGTAAATTTAATTTAAATAAAGTTATTTATTATTAATTATTTTTAATAAAGATAAAATAGTCTAAATAAAAATAAATACAAATTAGATATCAACCGATGAGAAAAAATTTCAAAATAGAATTTATTAAATTAGTAATTATTTTCAATAAAAACAACTATCGGTTGTTAATTTTGAAACACTTAAATTTTAATTGATTAAAAAAATTTCTATCGGTTACCTCAATCAGTTAAACCAAATACGTCCAAAATAATTGAAATTTAGTAAAGTTGGATAATCAACAATTAAAATACTTAACCCTTAACTTACAAGTTAATTTTTTAAAAATCAAATTTTAGCAATTATTTTTTGAGTGCAACCTGGATTATCTACTTCATGTGTTTTTTTTTATGGAAAAATTATATTTACCTCCCTGAGGTTTGAACTAATTCCAACTCTCCTCCTTCTTATTTGAAAATCAAACATTTACATCCCTCAATTTTAATTCCATCAACATTTAAGCCCTTCCGTTAACTTTCCCGTTAGGTTTTTTATATCAAAATACATTTACCTTCCTCAATTTATAAAAATAAAACAGTTTAATCCCTAAGTTCTAATATAATAAAATAATTTAGTCCTTCAACTTTTTAATTATTTAAAATTTAAAATTTCAATACTAACCAAATTTTAGACATGTACACATATCTCCATCAATATATTTTTTTAAATTATATAAAATTCACACTAAGTCAAGTTGTAATTTTAATAAATCTATAAATATTTATAAATTTATTTTACATTTTTTACTTATTTTTATTAATTTTTGCTCCAATTAAAATTACTATTATTTAAAACTAAAGTAATATATAAAATGAATTGCATAAAAAAGGTAAAATTAATGAATTATTAAATTTATAATTTAATTTTTTAATTAAAATTAAATTAATGAGGACATGTGTAACCGTTGAAATTTAATAAAAATTTTGATTTTAAATTTGAAAATAAAAGAACAACAATTTTTTTATTAAAATAAAAAGGATTAAAGTGTTAGTTTTTATAAAATATAGGGAGTAAAATGTTTAGTTTGTATAAAATAGAGGGATTAAAATGTCTTATTCATTAAGATACTAATAGAAAAGTTAACGAAAGAACTAAAATATCAACAGCACTAAAATTAAAGGATGTAAATATTCAATTTTCAAATAAAAGAAAAAAAAATTAAAATTAAGTCAGACCTGAATAAGGTAAATGTAATTTTCTCTTTTTTCATTCTTTTACACACCTAAAACGAGAAGGCATAATTGTATATGATGTGTTATTGTATTGGTATATTCTTGCTCTCCAAGTACTTTATTAGATTTTTTGGTAAAGTGGTTTTTTTAGTAGTAATAGGGGTTGACTTGGGTAGTTGGCATATATTCGTTTCACATATATTCGCTTTTTGGTCCAAAGAAAATCCTTTCCACAAAATCCACTGAATTTCCAAGTCCTTTTGTAGCCGCCTTCAAAGTCGGTTATGGGGTTCAATATTTGGACGGCTCTTACCAAAAAGAGGAAAGTTCTTTGAAGTTTCTAATGTTTAGAAAAAGTAAAGTTGCTGGATCTTTTATTTATTAATAATTAATTTTTTTAAATTAAATGAAAATAAATTTAAAAAATTGAAAATAACACGATTCAGACCCTTTTTATTTCAGGATGTTTTTTGAGCAGAGTGACTATTAAATGACTAGTCATTGAGCTTAGTTTTTTATTTTATTTTTGTTGATAATTGCATTCGAAATTAATAATTCGGTATTTTTTTAAAAATACTGGACAACATGCTTTATTTCTAAAATACAAAAGTTTTTTTTTTAAATGCCTATACAAAAGTAATTTTTGTGATAAAAATTCAAAAAAAAAGATATTATTTTTAATAATTTTTTTATTAACATGATTTATAAATACTTTTAACAATGAAGTTATACATGACAACTTTTAATAGTTTCAATTAATTTGTTGTGACAATTATTTTAATATGAATGATAATTTTTATTGTGACATATAAGTGGATTTATTGTAGTCACATAAGGTGTAGTGTGCTTGTGCTTGACGTAGATTTCATGTTCGGGTCTTTTCTTTTATTTACATTTTAAAGAATTTACTTTTTCAATATATATTAAAATTTATTAGGCCCATCTGATCAATTTTTTAAAAAATAATTATCAAATTTTGTGCTTATTAAAATATATATTTATAGTTTTTTTCATCTAACAACCAATAATTAATTAAAAGATAAGTAAAAAAAGCATATTATGTACTTAAACATTTTCCAACTATTGGTTTGTGATTTTTTTTCTTAATATTTAAAAGTGTTGTAGTTTTATTTTACTTATATTTTAACACCATGTAATTATTTTTAAGTAATATTAGCAAGTAAAATATTACTTAAAAATACATCTTAATTATATTTATTATGAATTTAATGTAGTTAGTTGAATATTATGTTTTTAGTATATAATTACACAATTAAATATTTATATTATTTGAATATTAAATCATATATTTTTAAGTAATATTAGTAAGTAAAATATTGAAATTCATGCAACTAAAATTACATAATAATAAATGTTAAAAAATCATATACTAATAATTAAAAAATCTAACCACATAATACTTTGGTTGTATTTTTCTCATAATTATAATTCCTATAAAAAATCTAACAAATGTTAAATAGTTTATGAAATAGTTGAATTTGGTCCAATCATGTATGAAGAAATATAAACAAATTTTACATACAATTTAACACCATTATGTGTAGCGATCCCAGCCGTGGATCAGGCTGAAAACAAGTTGCCGTTCGTTTTTTTTTTTTTTTTTTCCAAAACTAAAAAATCATTAACAATTGGACTTTGGTAGACTCGACACGGGAGATATGAAATTATTAGCAGCTGTGAAATTGTGACAGTGAAACGGGAGATATGAAAGCTTGTTCGACAGTCCACGTCTGTTCCATGTCACTTTTCTATCGGTTCTTTCAACTGTACTTTCCTTATTTCTTCTTTTTTCAAGTGAATTTTTTATTTAAATAATCTTAATTTTTCGAAATGAAACGGGATGAATATACATAATTTTTTTAAAAAAATTCATAAAATATTAGATGTAAAATATTTTTAATATCATATTTATTAAGACTAGTAGATACCAGGAGTATGAAAAACAAATGATTATTGGTGTTCAAGTATGTTCTAAAAAACTTTTGATGTTTGGATGTTTTTAAATTTGTTAAGGATAGATTTGCTTCTCATTATAAATATCATGGGGCAAAATTGTATCTTTACCTAATAACTCTAGCCAAATACATAACCCAATTCCTTGTATCCCTAGCAATTCCACCATATAGTCTTATTTTCTGCATTTTGCTCTCACCTTAGTAGGTTGTTTGTGTTTGACATCTAATTTATTAGCTTTAGCTACTGTGTGCTCGTAAATAGCCTCTTTGAATTGATTAACAGATAAAATAATCATACCTAATTGAAATCTTGGAATGATTTCAGTAGGATCATACCGCACAGGTGTAATAGGCCTCCTTTCAGCATATTCTGCCCCTTCATCATTTGAAACTGATGAGTCGCTTGCATGCTCCACACTGTCATAATAAGGTTCCTCGCCACCAATGTTAGGCAATTTCCGCAAGTGCATAGTTCACTAAAAGTAGTAAAGTTCGAGTATCGCTCCCACAAGAAGATTGATACTAAGTACCAACCCTAATTATATTTCTACAATTTAACAAAATCAAATAATTGTAATGAAATAATAAATCAACTATCAAGAATAGAAAACCTAAATCTGAAATAATTCTTTTTAAAATTCTATAATTAAAAAAACTAGAGTCCAAATTTGCTTTACTAGATATTACTTGGATTACAGGATTTTTTCACAATTCAATTCGTTAACTCAATCAATGGTAAACCACTCAAATTAGCTAGAGTCTCTTTTAAGATCATCTAAGAATACCAAAGTTAATTACAACCTATTTTCATGGTCACGTCAATTAAATAGGTTCATTAAGTTCCTTAGCAATTTATTAACCCCCGAAGGATTTGTCTACTTTCGTGATTGAGGTTCCTAAGTTTTACGAGTCTATGAGCTGATAAATCATGCAACTTTTGTTATCTTTAAACTATCCACAAACATCTAAACAATTGGGCCCTTAACTGAATACAAGACATTAAGCACAACTCATAAAATTGACTGAAAAATTAATTCATTGAAAGGAAATAAGAATCCAAACAAGTAATAGACTAGCTACACAAATCCAAACCCTAAAGACAGTTTAGCAGGGAATAATAGCGGCAACACAGAGAAACATAACTAAAGATTTAAATAATTAAAAAAGAAGAAGTATTATGATTTAAACTCTTGAATTCTTGCATAAAATTCTTCTCTATTCTTCCTTGAATAAATCTTTCCACCAATGTTTCTGAGAATGAATAATAATAAAACACCCCTCTCTTGTAGCTCTTTTTATATTGCCCAGCTCAAAGAGAACCTAACTTGACTTTAATTCTCGAATTTCCTTAAAGAGGAACTTTCTTATGCTCTTCACGGCTGCATTCATGACAGTGACACATCCTTTTTTTTACATCACTACTTTGTTCACGACCGTGAGTGATCCAATGTTGAACTTCCATAGTTCTTCAATTTGGTTAGAGGCGAGCACGACTTAAAGCACGCCCGTGAATAAAACCATGACTCCTGAACGCTCTTTAATCCGTGATTTGGGCACAAATGCATCCAATTGAGATCTCGTCTAGCTCTCCTTAATCAACTAGGCTTCCTTTTTTTTTTTTTTTGCTCATTCCTACATAAGAGGAGAATTCCTTATTAAAATCAAATAAAAACTCCTAAATAAACCAAAAGTAAATAAAAAGATAGAATGAGGTCTAACTTAAACAAATGCCTAGCTTAACCTAAATTATGTCCAATTATTACTAATTATTATTCAAAAACTCATTAAAATTCAACTCTAGAATAAGTGTAAAATTACACTCAACAACCAATTGCGCCTTCTTGTCTTTGCCTCCCCAAATCTTCAAAACCTTCATCAAACCCAGTTGGCTCCAATTCTACATTTTCAACAGTTTGGGCGTTTGAATTCCTTATCCCATTACTTCTCAAGTTTCTTGCCTCCTCCCTCACTGCACGAAGCTCTTTATTATTAACACTTTGCACTCATCATCTACAAGAGGTTCTTCCCCTATATTGCTCTCTAAATCTTGTGAAACAGACTCAAGAGAAGTTGTGCCATCATCCTCATCCTCATTTAATGACTCTTTCTCACCAGCATTGGCATTAGGAAAATCAGTCCCAACTGCCTCATTTACTTCTAAACTACCTTCTCCTGGGCCATTTATGGTTGGTGTATCGATGATGTGAATTAAATACAAATTGACTGTCTCGCCATCTTTAAATTCAGAAGATAGTTGTAATAGTTAAGAGTCTGATCCTATAAAGATAAACTCATTTATATTCCTTCGTTTATACCATATACACCCCACAGTATGATAACCTAGCTTCCTTGTGTCATACCACAACTCGGGCAAGCTTAACTTGTCACAATCAATATATCCAACTGTTTTATCCCCACCAACATACCTTAACCTTGGATGTCCAACTATTGACCCTCAATAATGCCATTTGACTCTAATAATCTTCTCATCCATTCTGCATTAATAAAATATTTAGTTAATCCTAATGACACATAAGGGACCACAACATTCAACTTTGTTCTAACTTACATAAACAAATGAAATGGGATTCAACACAAAGGACCATAACATTATATTTTATTCCCACTACAACCACTATGACTGTTACTTATATAGCTACTCTATAAAAAATCCCAAGCTTTTCCACTCAAATAATGAAAAAACCATTATTGAACACTATAATGTTTCATCAAAATACAGTCTTAAAAAGTCATACCTTTGGGAACTTTATAAGCAGTAGCACATGGATGCTCACAGCCTTGTCTTTATCCTTTTCTGTGGTTGCTTAAATCCATAGATTCTTCCAATCAACAAGCTTTTCCTTTTTCAGCTTGAGTTGTCAAACAGATGCGAGTACCTCTAGAGATTCATGGAATCTTCGACTTTTTCAGTTTCAAATATCGAAATATGGTAGTTGTACGGATAAATGGTAGGAAGAGTGAGCTCATAGATTCTTCTTTTCCTTTTCTGAAATTTTTTATTTTGAATTTGTTATGGGCAAATTTTAGAGTTTAACTTTTACCTTGGGTTAATGTTTTAGGGTTACTGTTTTATCACCATTTAATCATAGTTAAAACGATCCAGCTAACGTGGTTATTATGTGTCAGAGAATTACTTCACGTGGCATATATTCGCTTCATTACTAACACTTTCATGCACTTAGGAAACAATAATCCTAAATGAGTTGCACAAGTTATCTACTTTTTGGTCCAAAGAAAATTCTTGGGTTAAATGCACAGGAGAGTATCGAACTTTAGCTTTATTTCAATTCGGTTATCAAGCTTTAATTTGTATCTTTTTGGATACTAAACTTCTATTTAGTTTCATTGCAGTCACTTAAAATTTTTTCTAGTACCTGAACAATTCATAATTACTATTTTAATCTAGAATTAAAAAATTTTTTACAAATAAATCCATATTTTCTATACATTTATAGAAAATAAGAAAAGTTTTGAAACTTATTTTGATTTCTCCTAGTAAGAGAAGACTCATCATAAGAGATATTATAGCCTAAGAAAAGTAAACTTTTAAACTTTTTATAATTTTTGAACTAAATTGAAAAGATAAAGAGATTGAGTGATTAAAATAATTTTTAAAAAAATTTAAAGGACTAAAAACTTTTAATAATAACCTTTTAAAATAAAATCAAAGTTAGATAAAAAAAATTAAAATTTAATATTTAAATTATAATAAACGTAAAATTTAGTGACCACCATCACATTTAACCAAAAATCTTTTCTACTAAATCCAAAGAATTTCCAAGTCCTTTTGTAGCCGCCTTCAAAGTCGGTTATGTAGGTTTTGATATTTGGATATATATATATATATATATATGTATGTATGTATGTATATGTAAGCAAAAGGAGGAAAGTTCTTTGACGTTCCTAATGTTTAGAAAAAGTAATGTTGCTGGGGCTTTTATTTATTTATTTATTAAAAAGAAAGTTATATATTTTAGGATATTTTAGGAGTAGAATGACTATTTGACTGGTCATTGGTCTTTGTTTTTTTATTTTATTTTTGTTGATAATTGGATTTGAGATTAATAATTCTGTATTTATCATCTTTAATCATGGAACAAGTACAGAGCCAATAATAATTGATATCTATTTACTTAAATTTTGCATTATGTGAAGTGAGTGAGATTTATATTCTAATTTTAGATTATTTTGTAAAAAAAATGAAATTGTATTTTGTATAAATATTTAGGAACCTTTAGTAATTTATTTTTTTAGGAGTTTTATTGCAGGATTATTAAGATTTTCATCTTTATACTAAGGGAGAAAATAAAGGTTGGGAGGTTTAATTCTTTACTTTCTTAACTGAATATTCATATATTTTATTATTTGGGCTACTCACAGAGACATGTAATCATAATAGTTGATTATGAGTGTAAATTGTTTAAACCTTACTAACCTCCATGTGTACCAGGGAAAAAAATAATCATCATTCCAAGCACATTTGCAGTAACCTTCTGAGCTTTTAACTGCAATACAACATGCTTTATTTCTACAGTACAAAAGTTTTTTTTAAAAAAATGCCTATACAAAAGTAATTTTTGTGATAGTAAATTTTTTTTATCATAAAAAGATATAATTTTTAATAATTTTTATTTTCATAATTTATAAATACTTTTAGTAATGAAGTTATACATGACAACTCGGTGATAACTTTTAATTGTTCCAATTAATTTGTTGCGATAATTTTTTAATATAAATGATAATCTTTATTGTGACATATAAGTGGATTTAGTGTGCTTGACCTAGATTTGATGTTGGAGTAGTTGTAGTGTGCTTGACCTATTTTTTATCATCTAACAACCAATAATTAATTAAAGGATAACTAAAAATACATATTATATACTTAAACATTTTCCAGCTATTGGTTTGTGATTTTTTTCTTAATATTTAAAAGCGCCTAGTTTTATTTTACTTATATTTTAATATCATGTAATTATTGTTTTATAATGGAATGTTAATTAATACAACATTAATATTTAATAATATAACTATTTTATTTGTAATTTATCATTAATTTACTTATCTGAATATTCTAAAAATATATTCGTACTATATAGGGATACAGCCCATGAAAACGGATTTTTTTTTCTCATTTTGCCCGGACTAGAGAAGGCAGTTGGACGACGATAATGACTAGGGAAAGTACAACTAGAGAACCAACAAGAGGAGGACATGTTAGCAACATTAGCATGGTAGAAGGAAATTTGTACACAAAATCGTCACCAGCACACTTGTGCAAAAGCTACTGCGACCACACTAAGACAACTGTAGCAATTCTGCCAAAGTCAGGTACCTGGCAGGTCTCCGCACAACAAAGGTGTCGTCTAGTAGTGTGCGACCGAATTGTACCAGCGCAACTAATCCAGCATCTTTAAATATTTATATTATTTGAATATTAAATCATATTATGTTTTTAGTATATAATTACACAATTAAATATTTAGATTATTTGAATATTAAATCATATATTTTTAAGTAATATTAGTAAGCAAAATATTGAAATTCATGCAACTAAAATTACATAATAATAAATGTTAAAAAATCATATACTAATAATTAAAAAATCTAACCACATAATACTTTGGTTGTAATTTTCTCATAATTATAATTCCTATAAAAATTCTAACAAATGTTAAATAGTTTATGAAATAGTTGAATTTGGTCCAATTATGTGTGAAGATACACAAGCAAATTTTACATACAATTTAATACCATTTTGTGCAGTGATCCCAGTTCCCAGCTGTCGATCAGGCTGAAAACAAGTTGCTGTTTTGTTTTTTTCCAAAACTGAAAAATCATTAACAACTGGACTTTAGTAGATTTTTTGAACAAGAAGACTTTCGAAGATTCGACACTTGCAAAAATTGTTAGCAGCTGTAAAATTGTGACCGTGAAACGGGAGATGTGAAAGCTAGTTCGACAGTCCACGTCTGTTCCATGTCACTTTTCTATCGGTTCTTTCAAATGTACTTTCCTTCTTTCTTCTTTTTTCAAATGTATGATGGTCAGTTTCATGTTCACTTTTCAAATGTCATTTCCGACTGAATCCTTGGGCATGAGATTAGTCCTCCCATGATTCCATGGAAGGAGATCGTGTCATTCGTGAATTTTGTTCTAACACCGGAGTAGGATTAGGATGAAACTAGAACTATCTATTCGATGGATAAAGGGAGAAGGTGCATTTGGCTTTTTTTTTTCCTAATTTTATATTTGTTATAAATATTTTTTTAGACATAAATACAATTATATTATTTTAAAAATCTTATATTATAAAATGGTGCTTGTTTTCATTCCGAGTGGATTTTATTGTTTCTGACATTATGCATAAAAAATTTGAGATAAATGTAAATTTTTGCCACTAATGTTTATAACGAGAATTAAACTCACCTTTAAAAAATTTAATAATATTTAGACACAATTCTTAAAAAAATATTTAAATTTCTCATTTAAAATAAATTTTGTATACGATATGAATTTTTTATTTAAATAATCTTAATTTTTTGAAATAAAACGGGATGAATTTATATAATTTTTTTAAAAAAATTATAAAAAATTAGATGTAAAATCTTTTTAATATCAGATTTATTAAGACTAGTAGATTCAAGGAGTATGAAAAACAAATAATTATTCGAGTTCAAATATGTGTTGAAAAACTTTTTTATGTTTGGATTTGGATAGTTTTATTCGGTCATAGACATGTGGATTGTGGAACCCTAAAATGAAATCTAATAGTTGATATTTTGGTTGGCGGATGACAAGCAAATCACTCCATTGAATTGCTTCTTTGCGAAAGTTTTGGAATTTTTGGCTGATCTGGAATCTCAATTTTTTTTAATAACCTTAACTTATTTTTCTAATATTTTTATAATTAATAATATTAATTTTAATTTATCCTTTAAATTTTAAACTTTGAACTTTTATATTTAAAAATTAAATATATTTGACAGAAATTATAATAATTTTTTACTATATTTATAATCAAATCTAAATAAAAAAAAAACATAAACCATTAAATAGTTATAAGGCCAACGTATAAATATTTCACAAAAATCCTTATTTGTAATTTACGGTATATTATATATGTATTATAATCAATAATAGTAATTTTTATTTTTATTATTAATATAAGTTATATAATTTTGAACTATTTATACATAAGTAATTGAAAAGATTAGAAATTTATAAAAAAAATTATATCTATACGATATATAAAAGTATAAAACTTTTTTGAACAAAAAATAATATTATTTTTATATATTGAACAAAATAATTTTAATTTATTTGTAAAAAAATTAAATCAATAAATATAGTTTTAACTTGTATTTTGAAATTAAAAATAGATTGAAGTATAGGATTAAGTAAGTTATACAATACAATCAAAGTTTTTAATTCTAGTAAAAAAAATTATATTTGCAATGAAATTGCTAAATTTTATAATAAAAACTACATATTAATAATGAAATTATACAATTTTTATATAAATTAACATTAATATTAATAGTTGTATTAAATAAATATAATTTAAATTATTAAGCAGCAAAATTAATTAAATAAATATTATTAAATATAATTTAAATTTCATGATAAATTCTGTAGGTTTTAAGTAAATTAGTATTTGTATTCAATAACTATAATTTCAAATAAATATAATGAAATAGTAATGCAATATTAAGTAAATAAACATTATTAAATATAATAAAAATTATATATTTGTAATTTTAATTAATATTGGCGTCAATACCAATATTAAGTAAATAAAATAAATTAATAAGTAAAAAAATTTAACAAATTAATTTAAACATGAAAATAGTAAAAATTAAAAAGGTTGAACACTATTTATTTATTTATTTTTTCCCTAAGTGAAACATTGTAAAAAGTAAAATTTTACAAAAAATTTTGAGATGCTATAGTATAAGGTACTAGTTCAAAAAATATAAAAGTTATTATAAATGTAGAAACTAAAACGCAATTGTAATTAGTTATTTAATTTTTAGTTTGAGAAAATAAATATATTGGAGAAAAACTGTATGGAAAATATGTGACTATATAATGCTCAAAATTTAGAATCCCACGTTGAATAGGAAATAAAATACAAGTTGCAAAAAGAATATGAATTTTTATGGTGTATAGTTTTAGAGTTCAAAATCCTATATTGAAAATGAGACAAATGAAAACTAAATGAACACTCTATAAAATGTCAGTCTAGCACATGTGCAAACTAAGTCATTGAAAGACAAGTTGAGCCAAGTAGTTGTGGTGGACCAAGCCATTTAACTACATAGTGTGTTGAGCTCGCCTGCCTCGAGCTCGATCTGGAGTTTTGAAAATTTAAAAAGTTCGAGCTCGGCTCGAATTCGTTAATTTTTAGATTAACCAAGCTTGAACTTTTAAAAGTTTAGCTCGGTTTGGCTCGATTATGCCCCTACTTATAATAGTGAGGGTGGTAGTAAAGATCGTGAACAATATCATAAGGAGTCCTAGCCCTTCCACAAACTTGATTTTTTTACTCCATTTTACTCCTTTAAACTCATGAGCATGCTCACAATCATGAGCATCATTATCATGCTGTTTTGGACATATTTTGAGCTTTATAACTTTATCCATTTAATCATTCGCTTGATTCTAACCAAAGTACACATTTAAACACACATTACCAATAAACATTAATTGTTAAAGTCAAAATTAAGATTGATTTGAAATTGATTAACACATTGATCATGCAAAGGGTCAATATTATTATTATTATACAAATTTCACTATATGTACTTTTATGTCTATATCTGTTGGAGTCTAGAGGGGAATAGGACTTACTGAAGTTTTAAGAAGAAAGTGAAAATTAAAGGGAAAATAAAAAGTAATTTAGAAAAGAATAAATGTGAATAAGAACAAGAAAGAGAATTGACACAAAGAATTTAATGAGTTCGGTTCGTCAATGAACCTATGTCTCCACCTAACTTATCATCTAGTTAGGATTTTTCAATCACTCACACCAATCTTATTCCCAAGGCCGATTACAATAAGATGTTTCATGGCTCAACACCAACCTTGCAACAATGAGTTTTTTAGGCTCACTCAAAGCTTTTCATTAAGTATTTCTAGACTCACACTTAAACCTCTTTCTAAGTGCTTTCAAAATTAACACGTAAATATTTCCATAAGTGTTTTCAAGGCTAACACACACCCTCTTACAAGCAAAGTGTTTTTACAAGACATAACATTTATCTAATGTTGATTGATTCTCACTACCCAATTCTTAACCCTAAGAAAATTAGTTGAAAGAATCCTATCAACTAAACACACAAGGGTAAATTCAAACTCAATAAGAGTTTTTTTATAAGAAATGAATAAATAAAAAGAAATGTGAAAGAAACTAAGTTTAGCTCAATAAATTTTTATAATAAATTTGCTCCACCAATCCTCTAACTTTTGAAATGAAGTCTTAAGCTTGTATTTATAATAGAGGGTGCAAAACTAGCTGTTGGAGGCCTGAAAGTTCATCCCAACATTTATCCATCTTAATTTAATGTTTCTTTCACTTTATGCAGGATTTGGCATGCTTAAAATCATGAAGATGCATGTCACAATCGTAAGGAACAAAATGTAGCATTTAATTGTATGAATTAGTCATTGGGAGCTACAGTGTGAAGGTCATGAGCATGCTCACGATCATGACCATGATCGTGAGGACAACTGCCATCATTTACTCTTGAAGCTTTTAGAACCTTGATATCATGAAAAGTTGATCACGACCGTGACTTTACCAAGAAATTTGATTAAACTAATTAAGTTTGTAAAGTATTTATAGATTTAACTTACACTTTGAGAATGTTCAAGGCATTTGAAAGGCTAATTAAGGCACTTCTAAGTCCTTTGAGGCATAAACAATTATCTAAGACCAAGTAGGAAGTGTTATACATTAAGTTTAAGTTATTTAAAGTCATTTAATATCTCTCATGAGCATCAGTCATGATTGGGAGCCAAGCTCATAAGTTAAGCATTGAAGAAGGACTTGAACTTCGAAGAAGTCTGTGCTGTTCACAATCTGCCCTCACAATCGTGAGCAGATTGTGACCAGTAGTCTAGATTGTGACTAAGCCATTCAGACTATGATGACTAGGCCTCTTTCAAGTCTCTAAGAGTTTGGACCACTCACGGATGCCTTTCACTATTAGGATGTGATTGTGATGAAGGCATCCAGGCTATAACCATCACTTTGGACCGAATTGTGAGTTTATGAGCTCCTTGAAGCTTTGAAGCCCTGAGTTGCTCATAAGCACCCTTCACGATCATGAGCTGATCGTGACATCCATTCACCTAAAGTCATAACGACTACTTCTGACTCCAATGGCTATATTTTTCATCACTCATGATCGTGAGCAGCTCGTTTCCTGTAAAAAACTATTTTTACATTTAATGAAGGTATGGAAGCTTAAGAATGAAATTAATGCACTCAAACAACTATAATTTAATCTCCAACTATAAAAATAAGTGTTGGAGATTCATTTAGAAGTTACACACCTTGTTAGTTGAAAATTTTTCTCCCTTAGAAACTTTATGCATTAATTTTCTCTCCTACTATTTTCTTACATCTTAATTACTTTTTAAAAGTGGGTTGTATTCTAGCTTAGGATTCTACTTCTTCTTGTTTCCTGGGTTGAAAAAAGGAAGTAAGAAACTAAGTATAAAAAGGAATTGGTTTAAGTGCTCACCGTTGAAAACACTAGGGATTTGGTTTAAGAGTGAGCCTTTAAAAATTATGGTATGAGGTTTGAGTTGAGTCTTAAAACTTAATGTGTAAAGATCAATCAAAGTAAATACATGGAAGTGGGTTAAAAAATCTAACATGGGAGAGTTAAGTGAAGACGTAAGTTTGATTGATAAACTAAACTTGTTAAACTATTGTGTCCAATTCTCTTTATCTCTGAATATTTTCTCAATTTTTATTAATTTTTCAGAAGCTAGAGATTCACCCCGCCCCCCTTTAGGGCACTTACAAGCATCCATCAGAAAGAGTTTTTTTTTAATAAGAAATGAACATATAAAGAAATGTCAAAGAACTGAGTTTGGCATTCTCATTATAAATTTGCTCCACCAACCCTATAACTCTTTAATTGAAGTTTTGAACTTGTATTTTATATGGAGAGTGCAAAACTAGTTATTGGAGGCCTAAAAATTCATCCCAACATTTCTCTATCTTCATTTAATGTTTCTTTCAAGATTTGGCATGCTCACGATCATGAGGATGCATGTCATGATCGTAGGAACAAAAATATAGTCATTATTTGTATAAACTAGTTATTAGAAGCTATAGAGTGAAGGTCATAAGCATGCTCATGATCGTGACTATGATCATGAGGATGACTACCATCATTTTCTCTTCAAGCTTTTTGAACCTCAAGAATGTGAAGAGATTATCACAATCGCAAGGATGACTATCGTGTTGATCATTAGTTTCACTTGACCCCTTTAAGATCGTGGAAATGCTCATGATCTTGATGCCACTCATGAGCATCTTCGTCTTCATATTTTGCCCATATTTTAAACTCAATAATTTCATCCATTAAGCATACTTTTGGACTTAACTAAAACACACACTTAAACACATATTAGTGATACAAATTGATTGTTAAAGTTAAAACCAAATTTAATTTGAGATAGATCAACACATTGATTATGCAAAGGGTCAACAATATCTAATAAGAGTAACATTGTTTTGGATAAAAAAGAATATATAAATAATCTTGATTTATTTTGTAAAAGTTTTGAAACTAATAAAAATAATTTTAGTTTGTATTTTAAAATTTAAACTTTAAATTTAAATTTTTATATTTATCAATTACATATATTTAAGCAAAAACAAGATTTTGCTATATTTTTATCACCAAATCTAAATAAAATACATAAATTGTTAAATAATTATAAGGTTCGTGTATAAATAATTAAAAAATTTATGTATAATATGTTACATACTATAAATGAATTATAATTAAAAGTATAATTTATATTTTTGTTATTAATATAATTCATATTATTTTATACTATCTATAATAGATAAAAAGTAATTAAAAATTATAAAAATAAAAGTTTCAATGAATTGATAAAAAAGATTGATTTATTTCATAATATTTTATTTATATATTCTACGTGTAAGTAACTAAGGAAATTCAATTATTGTTTAAAAAATAAATTTTAATTAATTAAATTTTTAGTTAATTTTAAATTTTAACTAATGTAAATTTTTAATTTAAATGTTCATTTATTTTAGTAAAAATAACATCAATTACACATCTATAAAATTAAATTAATTATATTATAGATAAAATGAAATTACTTTTATAATTATAATATTCATTTTTTTAAATACTATAATATAATATATATTTTTTCATTTATAATAATCAACTCTATTGCTAGTATAAATTTGTGAATATTTTTAGAATATTAATTTTATATTAATCTTAATAATTTATAGTATGTTTTTTTAAAAAATATATCTCATATGTTTTAAGAATTACTAACAACAATACATATTATTTAGTATTAACAGTTTATTATATTTATATTATAACAATTTATACTTCGTATAATATAAATAAAATAAAAAATAAATTATAACAAATATTCTATTCACGTGCATTGCACATAAAAAATATACAATTAGTATATTTAAAAGGTTAAAGTTAAATTATTTTTAAAATATAACTAAATTTTCATTAAAGAAATATACAAAATTTTCAAAGAGCTAAAGTTAATATATATATATATATATAAATATAAATTGAAGTTCAAAAAATATTTTTATATATTATTTTGTTTATACAAAAAATTTTAAACCTAAATATGAATTAATTTCATAGATATAATATTATTAGGTGACTTTTTTTTTTTGAAAGATATTATTAGGTGACTTTTAACAATAAATGAATGTGAAATATTATATTTAACATAAAAAACAACTTAACCGAACTAAATATAAAATAATAATCTTAAAATATAATTGGAGCAAAAAATACATATTTCGGTGGCCGGATTCAAACCTAAATGAAAAGAAAGGATGCATATATATATATATATATATATATAATTGAAGCAAATACGTTTTTCAATTTTAACTGAAATTTTTAAATTCTTAAGACTAAGAAGCGAAATCAAATCAAATTGATCAGTTTAGTTTGATTGTCATGTTCAGTATGGATTTTGTACACCCCTTAGTTATCAACATGTGAGTAGGATGGAACTAGAATTATATATTTAAAATGTTAAAATTAAATTATTATTAAAATATGATTAAATTTTATTATTTGAAAAATTAAAATATAAATATAAATATAAAATTTTTTAAAAGAGTTTATATTAATATTTTTATAAATTATTTTATTTATTTCAAAATTTTAAAAAACTAAATATAAACAATATAACATTATTGGGTACTTTTAACAATGAATGAATGTGAATCATTATATTTAGGCAAAAGGTGTCAATTGGAGTCCCACATTTTGCCCTAATTTTATATTGGACCCTTTTATTTTTTTAGTCAAATTGGACTTTTTTCTTTGTAAAATTAGACCAAATCAGATTTTTGATAAATACAATTAAATTTTATAACTTTTTTTAGTACAATTAAATTCTTTAAATTAAAAAAAAAAATTAATGTTAGCGGTTAACTAACAAATAAAATTGATAAATTTTTAAAAATATATATATAACCTAATTATAAGGTTTTAAAGTTTTTAAATCTATAAAATAATTTTTTTAATTTTAAAAATCTTATAATGAAGTGATATAAATTTCAAAAAAAATGACTAATTTTATTTGTTAATATATATAGCAAATTGATAATTGACCTCAAATTTGATTTTAACCGTTGAATAAAAAAATTTTATTCATCAATTATTGTGTAGATTTAAAAATGGCAAAAGGTACAAAAAAATCCTTGAACTTTTATGCCAAGAGCAATAATTTACCCTAAACTAATTTTAGTATACAAAAATCCATAAACTTTTAAAAATGGTTCAAATAGACCCCTTTTCAAATTTAAAATATTTATTAATTAACAATTTATTTTAAAAATTTATTTTAGAGTATAAAATTATTTTAAAAATTAATTTATTCTTAAAAATTATTTACTTTAAAGCATATGTCAATTATTTTCTTACAAATGAATTTACATTAAAATTGATAAAATTTATTGAAAAGTGTAAGAAATATAAGTAAAAATTATTAAACTATATATGTTTCTTCTTATAAAATATTTATTATTCAAGAATATTTTTATTTTTAAGAATAATTAAAATTGGCAAAATAATTTAAATCAATAATTTTTAATGATATTTTAATAATTAATATTTAATTATTGGTTAAGTGTATAAAATATCATTAAAAAATTATTGATTTAAATTATTCTAAACTATATATTTTTATTCTTAAAAGACAATAAGTTTTAAGAATATTTTTATTTATGAAATAGACTGCTTTTATGATATAAAAATATTTTTATTCATGAAATTATTGTGAAATGGTATGCCTTCATGAATAAAAATATTCTTAAATAATAATTATTTTATAAGAGGAAACATATGTAGTTTAATAATTTTTAATGATATTTCTTACACTATTTAATAAATTTTGCCAATTTTAATGTAAATTTATTTTTAAGAAAATAAGTGACATATGCTTCAAAATAAATAGATTTTAAGAATAAATTAATTTTTAAAATAATTTTATACTCTAAAATAATTTTTTAAAATAAAATGTTAATTAATAAATATTTTAAAATTGAAAAGGGATATATTTGAACCATTATTAAAAGTTTATGGATTTTTTTATACTAAATTTAGTTTAGGGTAAATTATTGCTCTTGGCATAAAAGTTCAAGGGTTTTTTTTTACCTTTTGCCTTTAAAATTTTAAGCTAATGAATAAAACTTAAAATTTTTTTATTCAACCATTAAAATCAAATTTTGGGCCAATTATCAATTTGCTATTTAAATTATGTTTTTTGAAATATATATCACTTGATTGTAAAATTTTTAAAATTCAAGAAAAATTTGCAAAAATTATTTTATAGGTGTAAAAACTTATATATATATAATTATCAATTTTATTGAAAATTAATTTTTATTAATTTATAGGACTTAATTGTAGTAAAAAAGTTATAAAATTTGATTGTACTAATTAAAAATTCAATATTATTTAATTTTATAAAGAAATTTAGCTAAAAATAAAAAAAATTCAATTTAAAATTAAAACAAAATGTGAGGGTTGAATTTACACTTTGACTTCTATTTAGCATAAAAGTACTTAAAAATCATAACTCTATTTTTTTTTATTGGATTGGTACAACGATGTAAACTTTAAGATTGGTCTCAATCTCAAGACCCATTATGTATTCGTTTTTAATAAAAATTAGCAATTCATTGATATAAAAATGAGGAAAAATGCCCTTAATTTAATGATCTTACTTTATTGAAGTTTCCTAGGACCATTGCTAGTTCAGTATTTCTAACTTTAACAATTTCTTGATGTGAAGTATGAATGGAACGGTGGACAATTTTATTACTACAAGTTCTAGATTTCAGAGGCATGGGTGGCAAGCTTTTTACCTAAGAAGGCATTCGAACCAACTGATCCCTTTTTCTTTAGTAAAAAAAAAAAAAATTTAAAACGAACTCAATATTTCTCTCTCCCTTACATTATGTTTGGAGAAAGGAAAAAATGGAGGATAAAAAATACCTAGCAGAAATATGGGAGAAAAAAAAAAATACTTTTTCTTATTTGGGAATTGGGGGGAAAATATAAGGAAGAAGAAAAGTTCTTTTCATTTTTTCCTCTATCTCTATCTCATCTCTCCAAAATGGAGAGAAAGAGTAGAAAGTGTAGTGTAATGACTAATTATACTATTTTATTCTTATTTATTCTGATATTTGTTATGTTACTTTCTATTTTTAAAATTATTTATTATTTTTTTTAAATATTTGAAATAGTTAATTTAATAAGTTTTATATTTTTTAAATTATTAATTTGATAAGTTTTATATTTTTACTAAGTTCATAAAAAATAAAGAATTTTTAATAAATATTATTATTTTAATATAAAAATATAATAATAAATATATCACATATATTTTAATAATCTAATAAAAAATATATTTATTACTTTTCTTCAATTCAAATATAAAAAGGAAAAATAAAGAATGAAAAATAATTCTTTTCTCTATTTTTTTCCTCCTTTTATCTCCCTTCTCAAACATAGCCTTATAGTGTGGTCCCAACACACTTGATGTTAAAAAAAGACCAGAGTCCAATGAACACACGGTACGGCTCAGATGCATACAAAACAAATGCATCTTAATATATATATGTGTACACCAACCATTGGTCGACACTCAAAGTGTCCATTTCTTATGCCATTTGCCGATGCATATATTCCTGGACACATTTGATCTTACAAAAACAACTGCTTCCTCTGCAACACTTCATTTGCAAACAAAAATGGCTTCTCTGCTCAAAGAAATGCCATCCATGTCCACCCTACTCTCCGCGTACGCTTCCTTCTCAGCCTTAGCCATGCTCGTACGCACAATCCTAAACGAAATGATCCCAAAACGTATGCGAAATTTCATAGCTGAAAAATCATCAGAACTCTTCTCATATTATTGCCACTCAGACTTTACCTTCGTTATTGAGGACCGATGGCAAGCTGTTAGTAACGAAACTTTCCGAGCAGTCGAAGTGTATCTTCCTACAAAGATCGGCCATTCCACGAAAAGTCTTCTCCTTGGCAACAATGACAGTAACAATATCACTGCTCCACCGAAACCAGGCATCCCGGTTGATGCTAAAGTTGTTGATGAATTTGAAGGTATGCAGCTTGAATGGATTCTTCGAGAGAGAGAATCCAAGAAATATTACCTCCGAAACAGACGCTACTTCGAGCTTAAATGCAATAAAAGAGATAAAGATGCTGTCCTCCAACGCTATATGCCTTTCATTTGTGAAACTGCCGACTCACTCTTGAGTAAACGGGAGACGCTTAATCTTTACACTTATGATAATGATGGCTCTGTTTGGGAATCGACTGTTTTCAAGCATCCTGCTACCTTTGAAACTTTGGCCATGGATCCTGAAGTTAAGGACTCCATAATTCGAGATCTCGAGTTGTTTCTGCAACGCAAAAAGTACTTTCAGAGTGTTGGTAGAGCTTGGAAAAGAGGGTATCTACTCTATGGTCCACCTGGAACTGGGAAATCTACGCTAGTTGCTGTTATGGCTAATTATCTTAGATTCCATATTTATGATCTTCAGCTTCAGGCTGTGAGGAATGACAGTGATCTTAGGCGTATACTTACGTCCACTACTAACCGCTCCATTCTTCTCATTGAGGATATTGATTGCAATACTAAATCTTCGCGCTCTCGTCCTCGCAGCAACGACGGAATTCAAAATGATAAAGATGAAGAGGAGTATGACCGCGATCATTCTGACAACAAGCTTTCTTTCGATCCTGGGGTGAGTTGAAATAAACCTCTTTTTTCCTTTTAGTGTGCCACTTGATGAAATTTTATTGGTTTTCATCTGGATCTGCAACTTTGATTGTTTGATGAATCTCACATACTATAAAAACAGGGCTCCCCTGTTCTTTTTTTGTTTGGCTCTGTTTCAACATAAAGTCTGAAGTGTGATTCATCTGTTTCGTGCAACCTGAGTTTCACTAATGCTCACGGTGACAGAATCCTGCATATCACACAGGTTTCTGCAAGTTTTCCTCTCTTGTGTTCAGTTCTGCACTTTGTTTTTTTTTTTTTTTTTGTTTCCTTAAATTATTAGTCTGCACACTGTGTAGTTTGTATGTATAGCAGATGAAGTTATTGTTATTACTTTTTTTTTTTTGCGCCTTTTCGCAATTCTCTTATAACTTGAAAGCTTAGTGTCAATGGAAAAGCCTTAGTGCCCATTGTGTAAGAGTAAAACCAACTCAATGAGGACTCAACAATAGGTAGCCCTTGATCAGTTTGATATGCTGATTGATTTTCTTAACCTTATTTATTGCTGCTGTTTCTTTTTTTATTTTAATAAGTTGTCCAAGTCAGAATAGTTAATTGGACTTTTAGGAAGAAAAATTGAACTTTTATTGTTCTATTCACAAAAGAAAATTTGAATTTTATGTTAATGGTTGGATTCTTTTGATGTGTTCTCTGCACCATTATGAGTCGTCCACCCTCTGCTTTTAATAATAATATTTGTCTACCACCAACCAATTCTTTTTTAAGTTAGTTATCGAATTTAAATTTTACTGGATATAGTTACATTAAATAGTTATTAAAAGACTTTTTCTGTTATTGTAATTTTACTCAGCGAACTTGATTAGTCAGAGTTTAATAAATTTTAAATAACGGTGGTTCAATCTAAAAATAATAATAATATTTGTCTAACTCAGCATTGGTAATTAACTGTTTTCTTGGTTTCATTTGGACACATAGGTAACATTGTCTGGCTTGTTGAACTTCATTGATGGGCTATGGTCAAGTTGTGGAGATGAGAGAATCATAATCTTTACCACTAATTTCAAAGACAAGTTAGACCCAGCATTACTTCGGCCAGGACGCATGGATGTTCACATCTACATGGGACATTGTACTCCTGCAGGATTCAAAAAGCTTGCAGCTACTTATCTTGGGATTAAAGATCATATTCTCTTTAAATGCATTGAAGATCTCATTCAAAGAGCAGCTATTACACCAGCAGAAGTAGCACAGCAACTTATGAAATGCGAGGACCCGCAAGTTGCACTTGAAAGTCTCATTGAGTTGATTAATATGAAGGATAAGAAAATCCATGTTAAAAAGGATGAAGTAGAGGTTATAAAACAGGAAGTTGTAATGCTTGGAAAGGAAGATGTGAAACTTGTTGAAAAGCATAATGAGGCAGAAAAGAGATGTGTGTACCTTACTTGATAAGTCAGTAGCTTTTCATGAATAATTTCATTTTCACTTTTTTTTTTGTCATTTCTTTTAATCTGGCAGTCCATATTCTTGGATGGTGCATTTGGTAATAATATTACAACCAAGCGTACGGTAGGGTCGGGGTTGAGTGTGTTTAAGTGTTTGGTGATCACGGTGTTCTACGGACTTGAAGCTCATTAGGAAATACGATTAAGGGTTGTGAAATTTAAATTGGAGATGAGAGTTATCACCGGTAGGGATGAGCATCAATCGGTTCGGTTCAAACCAAACCAAAAATCGATCAAACTGATAAAAAAATATATAAAATTTTAAACCGAAATCAAACCAAAAATATATCAGAACCGAATCGGACCCAATTAATTTGGTTTGGTTTGGTTAGGTCGGTTAACCGATTTATTAATTTTATTTTTTGAAATAATTTCTAAAATTTTTATTTATCAATTTAATAATTTTTTTGTAAAATTTATTCATTAATAATATATCAATAAATATTTTGTCTTATAATCTTAATATTTACACATTTTTCTAAATTAATATATTTTATATAGTATTTTATTGTATATATAAATATTTCAGTTTTTGGTCGGTTAAACCTTAAAATCAAACCAAAAACCAAAAATCGTACTTAGTCACTAAATGAATCGAACTGACCGAAGCTTCATTTTTCAACCGAACCGATAACCCAAAACAGTTCGGTTCGGTTTGGTTCGATTACTTTGGTTCGGTCGATTTTTGCACCCCCACCTAGGTGAAATTTGGAGCACTTTTCTGCACCTGGATCATATAGAGTGATCCAGTAGCCGTCCTAAAAAATTGGGTATGACTTTTTAAATGTTAACCCGATCTTGCGATTGACTTCCATTTATATTTCATGTTTTATTATTTTTTAATCATTTAATTATTTCTTTATTTATATGTAAAATTGTAATTTTCTTTAAATAATTTTTAAATTTTATAATTAAGTCCAAATTTTAACTGAACCATTTTCATATAAATTTGTTCTGGCTCACAACATTTATCACATTTAAGATATCAATCTTAATTAACATAATGCGTAAAATTTAAACAAAGTGAAATTTTTGAACGAAACTACAAAAGAAAATTTAAGATAAATGAACTTAAAATAAACAATAACAATCTAACTATTAAATGGAATTTAATAATTAAAGTGGATCGCAATTTTTGCATGTTAAAGAAGAAATAATTAAATAATTAAAAATAATAAAACACAAAATATAAATAGAGGCCAATTGCAAAGCCGAATGGGCATTAAGAAAGCTCATATCAGTTTCCAAACTCAATCTCTGAGGACGGCTACTGAACCCTCCATGGGATTCAATTACTGTATAGTGCATCCCGAATTTTATTTAGGCGGTGACTCCATCTCCAATCTTGGACTTAGAATCCTTGATTGTATTCCCTAATGGGCATCGAGGTCACATTGTGTCGTGGTCATCAAACACTTAGGTACGCGCTAAACCTCGTTGCTTACAATGGCGACTCCACTAGCTAGGGATATAGAAACTGATTCAATATTTTATGTTTTATTATTTTTAATTATTGAATTACTTATTTTGCATTTATAACATCTTTTCACACATTATGCACTCAGTCCTAAATTGCCCGACCATAGTTGTTGCATTATGCATGTGTTTAATTCAAACCCAGTGGTGGTGTATGTGGTGATGGTCACTCACAATACATGTTAGTCCTCTGTCACTTGGACCCTTGAGTGGAGAGACATTTTGAGTTGATGCAACCTGTGGGAACCTAAACCTTTCACCTAAGATTCAACTCATGTAATAACCTAACAACTTCTCCTAGGTTCTGTCCCAAAATGGATATGTTTGATATCATATAGTAACTTATTTGTAAAGTCCAAGCATATTAATAGTGGTATGTTTTAGTTGGGCCCTATCCTCATACTATGTCCCGTTATGTTAGACATTGATTTTATTTATAACATTTGCTACTTGTTTGCCATTATTATCTTTAAAGAAGTATTCATACATTGGGTTTGCTATCTCTCGATGATACTCAAAATCAAAACAAAAAATTCCAAGAAAAAAGACTCACCATTGAGCATGTGTATGGGATAAATAAAGTTGGAAGGTGTTATTTTTAGACCTACTTGTGCTTGCCTATTTGTTTTTATTTGTGTTTTTTTATGTATCATGCATACACATCATGCATATTTCTAACACATTATCTTACAGACATAGATTTATCATCCTCTTCTATTTGGATATAATCTCGAGTAGGTTGCCTAGTCAGAATTTTCAAGCAACAAACAACAATAATGTTAGACTTTGATCCATAAGCATTTAAGAAAGAACTGAAAAAGACGATGATAGCTGAAACCAGAACATTATGCAGGAAATAATGGACAAAATGTTGAAAATAACTAAATAGAAGCGACTTGTCAATATGGATGATGAAATAGTTGCTAAACCTAAGGATATATATTAGGATGATTTAGATTTGGAGACATTGATTGCTGATCTAGTAAGTATGCCAATACCCAATTTAAATCCTTCTAATGATGCTAAAAAATTGGATTGGGCGAAGGATATGGCCAAGATGATGTCTCAAATGCAACTTATGATGAAAGAAAAGGGAATGGATGCCTCTTTCAACTGCAATAACCAGAAATTAATGATAATGAACCTATGCCTCAAAAGTTTGAATTTCCAAATATAAAGTACTCTAGCACTGATGATATTTACTTACATTTGAAGTAGTACATCACCTATATGAAGGCGACTAGGTTGACTAAGGCTCAAATAGTTTAACAGTTCTTAATGTCTTTAGAAGGGGCACTTATCCACTGGCACTATACTTTGGAGCCACATATTCAAGTTGATTGAAAAGAACTTTGTGCTACTTTTGTGAAATAATATGGGCTAAATTCATAGCTTGAAATATCTTTAAGGAACTTATAGAGCATCAGACAGAAGTTTATTAAGTTCTTTATAGATTATCTAACTGGGTGGAGGGCTAAGTTGGCACAAATGAAGATTCAACCTATAAAGGATGATCAACTGCTTATAATGATTAATAGATGTATTCCGCCCCCTTGCAAAAAAGCTAAACAATTTGGGCATTAAAAACTTCAAGGAACTGAACTTTTTTGGAGTCCAAAATAAAGCTGATTTAGGAGAGGGAAAAAAGCTTTTTGGGGCAGATCTAAAAGCAAAGATGGAGCTAGTGCTAGTAGCAATGTGCAAATCAACACCATTGGAACCTAGGAAATTTTTTAACCTGGGCAAACCTCTTTCCAAAGTCCTAAAAATGTTGAGTTAAAAGAAGTTATTGTAAGCTTTACCACCTAAAACACCACTTGGAAATGCTAACCCTAAACTGTACTATAAATACCACCAAGTCATTGTTCATGACACTGACCTATGATTCAAACTCCAACATAAAATCTAAGACCACGTCTATTCTGGCAAAATAATTGACCCTGAAACCAAAAAACTCAGTACTCAAAAGAACCCACTACCAAACTATCAAAATGTCCTACCACCAAAGCCACTTGTCCTTATAATCAACACTAAATTAATAGAAGAGCTTACACGCACTAAAACCTAATCGAAACTCAATTAAAAAGAAAGAGGTCTGGAAAGTATTGAGGGAGCAAAAGAAGAACTAATGGAATTCTTTATTAAAACACTTGATATGTGGAGTTTGGATGGGGAAAATGTAGGATAGATTGATATATAGGAGAACGAGGATGAAAAAGAAGTTAATCAAGTAGCTCAACAAGATAAAATAAAGGAAAAGAAGTTAATCAAGTAGCTCAACAAGAGAAAATGAAAGAAAAGAAAAAGAAGGCAATTGTTGAGTCATTGACTGGAGAAGAGAAAGAGAAAGAGGAGTTGAAGAAAGCTGAAAATATTGCTAGTGTATCAAAACTCCTGATGCATTCTAAAGCCCATAAGGATGATGCATTGGTCTGAGCTTTGATTAGAAGAAAGTTTTAGCCAATACTACTTTAGAATAGATGGTGGGTTCACTGATGAAGAAAATTGAATGTGCTATTATTTTTACTAATGAGGATATGCTGATAAAGTGAAGAGATCATCGCAAGGCTCTGTTCATCAAGGTAGAGATAAATGAAAACTTGACTTGTTGTATGATGGTGGATAATGGATTTGAAATCAATGTGTGCCCCTTAAAGATTTTGCTAAGCTTGGACTTACTATTACTGACCTAAAACCATATGATATGATTATACAAGACTATGACAATATAAAGAGGCATGTAGAAGGGAATTTCAGAGCTTTGATCAAGATTGGACCAATCCAAGCATGGATTGCTCTACATATTATTGACATTACTGTAACCTTTGCCGTGCTGCTGGGTAAACTTTGGTTCCATCCATTGAGAGGTGTGTCTTAAATTTTTCATTAGAAAATTAAGTTTCCATATGAGGAAAAGGTAGTCATTATAACATTTAAAACTAAAGCAGTTTTTGAAGCTTTGAAGCTCACCTCAAAAGAAATCCCTTTAAGCCTTAGTTTGGAGGTTGTATGAGAATTCCATGGATGATAAGATTGTGAGTATAATGAGGGGTATGAATTTTATGCCAAGCTTGGGGTTTGGTAAGAATAAAAATATACCTCTCGAGTTCATTAACCTTAAGATTTTGATCTTGAGGTACATGATAGGCTATCAGAGAGACAATGATAATCCGAAAATGAGGAGAAATGGAAGATATGGGAAAAATTTATAAAGGAAGGAACTAAATTATCCTTACGTTGGTACTCATAAACAATTGATGCTAGCTAAAAGGAAGTTCCCGAGTTTAAAATTTTTGTTGAGTATTTTGTTAGGCTAAAAATAGAAGATGAGAAAGCTGCTGCTGTAAAGGTTCCTGAGGTGATTGAGATAGAGGAGCTAATTGGGGATGAGGCACCTAAAGAGAAAGAAGAAGCTACTATGGACCTTGAGCCTTTTGTCCAAAAATTCAGCTGTTGATATTTTTTTGCTGGTTTATTTGAAGCTGATTACTTATTTTATTCAAAAGTTGATGTAATGAAATTTGATTTTGCTTATTTGTAAGATGTGTTTCCTAACGGTTATTCTAGCTGTGATGATCATTTCATGCATATATTTAACATTGATTCTATATGAAATTGAAACATTTAATTTAGGTACACTTAAAAACCCTAAAAATATGTTAGTTGCTTCTGGTCTAACTTTTAATGAGAGAGAAAAATGAAAGAAATATTAATATTAAGATGGAAAGTATTTGCTTGGGGTTATGAGGATATGTCTGGGATAAATCAAGAAATCACAGAGCATAAAATCCCTACATATCCTTACATCACGCCAATTAAGAAAAAGAAAATAAGATTGACTAGAATGGGCTCTACTGATCAAAGAAGAAGTCGAGAAGCAGTGGAGAGCAAAGTTCTCAGAAGTGGTGGATGACATGAAGTGGGTAGCCAACATAGTTCTGGTACTTAAGAAAGATTGTAGGGTTCAAATATGTGTTGGTTACAGGGATCTGAAAAAGGCATGCCCTAAAGATGATTTCCCTTTATCACATATTAACACATTAGTTGAGAGGCAACTTCAACGACTATGTATTCTTTCATGGATGGTCTCTCAAGATATAACCAAATTATGATGGTAATTGTGGATAAGTTGAAAATATCCTTTATTATAGAGTATGGAATTTACTACAATCTGGTAATGTTGTTTGGGTTGAAGAATGTAGGGGCAACTTATTAGAGAATGGCCACCACTTTGCTGCATGATATGATCCATTAGGAGATTGAGGTATACATGGACATCATGACAGTGAAATCTCTAACTAGCAAAGGTCATTTTTTTAAAGCTATAAACAAGTTCTTAAAAAGGACTAAAAGATACAATCTCATGTTAAATCTGAAGAATTGCGTGTTTAAGGTAACTTCAAGCAAGCTACTATAGCATATAGTCAGTTAGAAGGGTATAAATTTTGATCCAAATAAAGTGAAAGCTATCAATGAGATGCCTACCCTAAAATAAAGAAGAAGTTGCAAGGGTTCATAAGTCAATTACAATACATTTATTGATTCATAACCAAACTCACAATAATATGTGAATCGAGAAAGAATTAATAAGTCGTATGGGATGACAAGTGTCAACAAGCTTTCGAAACTATTAAAAATTACCTGATGCACCCACCAATGTTACAACCTTTGAGGATAGGAAACCATTAATTTTGTATTTGGCAATTGAGAAAGAAGTTATGGGGCAATATTAGCTTAGGAGAGTGACAATGGTGTAGAACACGATGTGTATCACCTGAATAAGAAGTTTCTTCCCTATAAAGCCAACTATAATCTAGTATTGAAGATATGTTTAGCAATGATTGGGGCAACTAAAAAGCTTCTACATTACTTCCAGTCAAATAGGGTGCAAACAATATTAAAGCATAATCCTTTAAGATACCTTCAACAGACTTCGTTGCTTATAAGAAAATTGGTTGGATGGTTGGTATTGCTCAGAGAGTTTGATATCAATTACGTAGCAAAGAAAGTGATAAAGGGAAGAGCAGTTGTAGAATTCTAGAAAAAATCAATAAGTCGTATGGGATGATAAGTGTGAACAAGCTTTAGAAACTATTAAAAATTACATGATGCACCCTCTAATGTTACAATCCTTAAGGCTAAGAAGCCATTAATTTTGTATTTGGCAATTGAGAAAGAAACTATGGGGCAATGTTAGCTCAAGAGAGTGATGATGGTGTAGAACACGCAGTGTATCACTTGAATAAGAAGTTTCTTCCATATGAAGTCTACTATAATCTAGTATAGAAGATATGTTTAGTAATGATTTGTGCAATTAAAAAGCTTCAGCATTACTTCCAGTCGAATAAGGAGCAAATAATATCAAAGCATAATCCTTTAAGATACCTTTAACAGACTTCATTGGTTACAAGAAAATTGGCTGGATGGTTGGTATTGCTCACAGAGTTTGATATCGATTATATAGCAAAGAAAGTGATAAAGGGAAGAGCAATTGTGGAATTCCTAGCTTAGAATCCAATAGACAATGATCAAGAATAGAAGTTAGAGTTTCTAAATAGACACGTAGAGGCAATTGAGATTCAGGGATAGTGTATGTATTTTGACGAAGCAGTTAATAACTAGGGAGTAGGCATTGGAGTGGTTTTGGTCACCCTAAAAGGAGAAATGATTCCAAAGGTGAAGAAGTTAGAGTTTATGGTGACAAATAATCAAGTGGAGTATAAGGCATGTATATTTCGTTTAGAAGCTCTATAGAGTATGGGGGCAGATGAATTTACAGTATATGAGGATTCGATGTTAATAATAAAATAGGTTTCAAAAGAATGGAAAGTTAAAGAAGATACATTGATGTTACATCAGGACTTATTAGCCACAATCACTCTTTCATTCAATCAATGCAAGTTTATTCATCTACCTCGAAGGTATAATTAGCTTGTTGACATTTTAGCTACTCTAGACTTGATATAGGAAAGTGGCAAACATGTAAAGACTAAGCTTCTCATTTTGGTAAAGTCTCTAACTGCTTGCTATGAAGAGATAAGAGTTATGCCAATAGATTCAAGAGAAAAGCCGTGGTTTTATAATCTTTAGAAGTACTTAGATTAGGCCAATTTCTTGAGGATGCAAATAGAAAAGAAAGGATGTCTTTGAGAATGTTGTCAAGGAAATTCATTAGTTATAATGAGATGTGGTACAAGAGAATGCCGACATGGGTTCATTTACGATGTGTGGATAAGGAAGAAGCTAATCGGATCATGGAAGTAGTGCATATAGGTGTATATGGGCTTCATATGAATGGAATAGTGCACTACAAGAATCTGGCGATTTAGCGACGGATTAGTCATATTAGAGACAAAATGTTTTTAAAAAAGTAAATTGATTTAATTTAGTGACGAAAATTTGAATTCGTCGCTAAATTAGCGACGGAATTGCATTTCCGTCACTAAATTAGCGAGGGAAACAAAATCCGTCGCTAAATAAAATTCGTCACCAATTTAGCGACAGATTTTATATCCGTCGCTAATTTAGTGACGTATTAGCATTAGTAACGAATTTTGTATCTGTCGCTAAATATTAAATTTCACAAATTTTCCTTCATCTAATTCAAAATTTAATCATGTTTAAAAATATTAGTTAATGTTTATTTTATTTCTAAAATATATGTATTATTTTTAAAAAATATTATTTTTAAATTGTGAAAATTTTATATTTATTTTAAAGTTTAAATATTTATTATTTCATATTGACATAAATATTAATTAGTATAAAATTTCATATGGATCTTAATTATTTTGATGTGCATTAGTGTTATTATTGATTCAAAACTATGTAGTTTTGGTACTATAAACAATTTAAATGTTATATAATTGATTTAGCATGCATTATTATCTAATTATAATAGCTAATTATATATGTATATTAATTATATATATGAAACATTACGTACGAAACGTTGCATATTAAACATAGTTTTAATTAATAAATAAATATTATATAATATTCATTAATTTTCATTTAACCCTAATTTAAATAGCATAATATTTACAACTAACATATAATAAATCTCTAGGATAATATATACAAAATTGTGTTAATATTTCTATTTAAAGTAATAAATAAATATTAATAATAAATAATGTAAATTTAAAATAATATATAAATAGCATGATATCTCTAACTAATAAATAATACATCATAAAATTATAATATGAACTGATTAAAACACAATTTATACATTTATAACAACAAAACTCCAAAACTACGTAGTATTGATTCAAAACTATGTAGTTTTGATACTATAAGCAATTTTAATGTTATATAATGATTTAACATTATTATATAATACTAATTATATATGTATTAGGTAATATGAGACATTACTTATAAAACATTACATATTAAGTATAGCCTTAATTAATAATTTGATAATTGAATTTTTTAAGAAAAGGAATTGTAACGCCCCAATAAATCATATTAACATGATTCAAAACTACGTAATTTTAATACTATAAATGATTGATTTAGCATTATTATATAATACTAATATATATTAAGTAATATGAAACATTCCATATTAATTAAGTATATTTTTAATTAATAATTAAATATTATATAATATTCATTAAATATTTATTAATTTGCATTTAACCCTAATTTAAATAGCATAATATCTATAACTAACAAATAATAAATCTCTAGGATAATACAAAATTGTGTTAACATTTGTATTTTAAAATAATAAATAAATAAATATTAATATTAAGTAATGTAAATTTAAATTAATATATAAATCACATATAGCTAGGAGCGTTAATAATATCGAATTTCTGTCGCTAAAATTTAGCAAGGAGCGTTTTACCTACGGAAATTTTTCCGTCGCTAAGTGATTTAGTAATGGATTTTTTGATTTAGCGACGAAAAATTCCGTCGCTAAATCGGCAGAATCTTGTAGTGGTGTTAGCTAAGAAAATAACTTGGCAGGGATATTTCTGGTTGACAATGGAGTTTGATTATATGAAGTTTGTCACGAAGTGCTACAATTGTCAAGCTTATGGGGATGTTAGCCATTTTCCTTCAATGGAACTTTAAGGGATGACGTATCCTTAGCCCTTTGCAGCTTAGGGAATTAACATTATGGGAGAGATAAGACCGACTGCTTCTAATGGACACATCATGTTATAGTATTGATTATTTCTCAAAATGGGTGGAAGTGGAGTTATATACTTCGGTTGGATCGGAAGATGGCTAGGTTTATAGAGAAAACATAATTTACATATATGGGTTGCCACATCACATTGTTACTGATCATAGGGTTCAATTTTAGTTAGAGATTGCTGCTCTTCTTTAGAAATTCAAGATAGACATCATAGGGCATCCCTACATCGACCTTAAGCTAACGGAGTGGTGGAAACTACAAATAAGAACATTAAGCAAATTCTAGTGAAAATGATAGAAAATTATAGGGATTGAGCGAATTACTTATAGTATGCATTGTGGGGTTACATAACAACGATAAGAACATCTACTGGAGTTACTCCATACTCTTTGGTATTTCGATGCTAAGTTGTGTTGCCAGTTGAAGTTGAGATTTAGTCCCTACGGGTGTTATTAGAAGCTAAGACAACCTGAGTATTAGCGAGTGGAGGGTAGATTAACACTACTAGATTCGAGGAGGATGAAGGCATTGCATCACTCGCAGCTCTATCAGAAAAGGATAGCTCAGGCATATAATATGAAGATTAAGCTAAGAAAGATAAAGGAGGGAGATTTAGTGTTAAAGCATACAAAGCTGGTTCTGACTAATCCACGTGGCAAATTTGAACCCAATTAAGAAGGACCTTACTTAGTAAAGAAGATTTTTTTCAAAGGATGCTGATATATTATTTAATTTGGAAGGGAGTGAATTCAGAGAGCCCATTAACCTGGAAAAACTCAAAAACTATTTTCTATAATGTTTTACTAGGGAGAAAACCTAAGAAAAAGGCGGTCTAGGCAAAAGTTAAAGAAGAAAAATGGAAAAATAAAAAACTAGGTAGAAAACTCTGTAAAGGGGTTGCCTAAGCAAAAGTTAAGGGCATATAAAATAAGAGAGAGAGTATGCAAAATAGTTAGTTGAAAAACTTGTAGGGGCAAGCCATCTAACGACAGGGGAAATTTCATAAGCAATTTATGTAATAATTTGTACCTTAGTTAAATAAATTAGTTCACTTTTATCACTATCAAATATTGCATAAAATGCTTATTATAAATAGACTAACTAGAAAGGAAAACATCAAATGAACTAAGCTAAATCTAAACTAAGTTGCAAAGGTTAAAGAATAAAATAAGTTTATCTTTGTTCCTTACTATGTTGTAGTTCTTAAACACTGGATAAATAAAGCTTTTTAGTCCTTTTCCCCTAATAAACTCATCCTTCTCCACTTGCTACATATGAATCCAACTTTTGTAGTTATCATATGTGGCAATGTCCCCATCATTGGATATGTTTCTCATCATGGTCCGATGAGGCTAATTAGTAGTCAAGTTCTCTATAAAATTCAGGGTCAGAGGACCGAGCTCAAAACCATGAGTAGGTTTCATGATTAACTACTTCTCCCTACACTAACGTTACAGATGGATCGAGTTATAGAATGTAGCAAATCAAAAACCACTTAGGGACATAGTCAATGTGAGTACAAAAAGTCATATACTCTAACCTCCACCAAGGGCATGTCCATTGAACCAAGGGAAGTAGCTAGCCAATTCTTTACATCTTCATGATTTTTTTGCAATTTTTAAGTGCAAAGCAGTTTAGCTCTATACTGTATAAAATTCGTGGGAGGCTGTAGCTGCTTTAATTTCGCTTGAAACCAAGCCTACATAGGGCTATGCACGGGTCTTAAAGAACTAAACCATCTCAAAAAATAAAATAAAAAATCTTCAGAATCGAAAATATTCATTGACCATTTGACTTTCTCTGAACCGAACCATTCTGAAAATATTTATTAGGTGATCAATCTAATGAAGACCTTAAGCACAACAACAACCAATGAACTGTGCCTTTTGATTTAGGTTTAATTCAGTTTAATCACATAATTGAGTCAAAGGAAGAACCCTAAGAGAAATTTAAGTACACATACTAATTAAGAAAAGAGAAGAATAACAAAATGAGAATCCGAACATCATTAGTAAAATAAAATTGAATAACAATAGAGTGGGAAAAGAACCCCCTTTTCTACTGCTCAAAGCTGAAATAAAAGCTCTAAAATTCTTAATCTTGAATACATCCAATCTCTTGATTAATACCAAAAAAACCTAAAATCTAATGTTCATTCTCTAAAGAAAATTATGAAGAAGAATAAAAAATTGTTCAGCAGAAGCCTCTTTTCCAAAGGCCCCTATCCCTCCGTTTTAAACACTGAAAAGGCAATCACTAAAAACTAAGAAAATAGCTGCTTAAAATTTAAAATTCAAATTGACAACTACTCACACATGGTTGTGCACACCCACACACATGGCTATGCATCCCTTTAGGTTTTTGATGTACCGAAGCAGGCATGGTCGTGCACATTTAGCTTTGTATCTCTATTAGCATTTAGGATGCGCACGACCATGCAACCTTCTTAAGTCTGTAAAACTTGATTTTGCACTTAAACCACCCTTTCTTCAACTTCTGCTTCTAATTCATCCTTTTGCATAGCTCCTCCAATGTGCTCCTTACCACCTTGAGCATCAAAACCATACAAAATTAACCTAAAATACTTAAAATTAACAAAAAAAATAAAATAAAATCTAACAAAATCATTAAAACTACATAAAAACATTATAAAGAACTAAGAATGCATCTAAAAGATTCCTAATCCTACCCCATTCAGTATTCAAAGCATAATGCTTTTCACACTCATAAAATAATAAGTGAAAATTGTACCTACAACAGCATAGGAATTCAATACTTTAGTTTCTCAAAAATTATCCAGTCCAATAATTGTCTTAGCTAAAATGATCGACATAGGATTTAGACTAGACTCAACCTAATCCAAAATGTTCAAAACATGAAAATTACAACCACCTGTAGGAGAAACCAATAGAAACATGGCATACTGGTAAAGAGCTCTCATGCAAGGCCAGTACACTTTCTTGCTGTTGACAACTATAGCCACCTCCAAGCAGGACTTTATGATAATTTCAGTTTAAAAAAAATAGCGAAGAGATGATTAGGGGGAGTGTTGAAAAGTCGAGCAATTTGATGCTAAAAAGTCTACAAATTTGGGGTTCCTAGTTGTGGAACTATAATTTGTTTGAAGGAATCATTTGGATAACCTAAAAAAGCACCGAACTCCTCGGGTAAAGGGCATATTTCAAAATTATTGAATTAAAACACGTGATCTTTGGGGTCCCAGAATTGAGCAACAGAATGAAAAGATAGTTAATCTTATGAATATGTAGATTTTGAAAAGCAGACAAATGAAAAGGTTCTGACTTCAACCAATCTTCTCTATCTATGGTCTAGAGGATAGGGCACAATTTTTTCATTGTTTGTTTTGTCATTTTGATGGAGATGTAAACAACAGTTTTGGGGCAAGTACTAATGAATATGCAAATTTTTATAAGGCTCTAGGATTCCTAAATCAAGTAAGAATCATATAATATGTATGGTAAAGCATTGCCTCAATAACTAAGGCGATGCCTTCGTGGCTAAAGGGATACCTCAACAGTAGTCTGGAATAAATTTTTATTGATTTGTGGATAAATTTTGAATAAATATGAGGGAAAAACATAGCACAACATTATAGACTAAAAATAGACAACTTAAAAATGATGAAACCCATATGATTCATAGTAGGAGGAATGCAAAAGGGTGTGAGACTGTAATTTAAGGTCAGGAATTGATGTGACATCTCGCCAGGAGGAATCCAGCACCTAGTAAGCAGATTGGGCATGTATGAAAAGGTACCAACAACCTCCTTGCCCCTATAGCTCGAAGCAAAATAAGAAGATAGAGTAGCAGGGCTAATGCTAGTAGTTAGAGGAGCAACATAAGCTTGTAGCATAGGCCTCTCTTTAAAAGGAGGAGATTTAATCCGGGGACCAAAACTTGAAGCCGAAGGCTACAAAATACCTGTAGGTCAAAGAGGCAGCTGTTGTAGTAATGATGTTTGAATAAAAGCTCTATACCACATCTTGGTATGAACCAAGTAATCTTCAACTAGTGCGCCCTTGAAAGCCTTATATGTTACAACATCCTCCAACATGCGGGCCCAAAACATAGAGAGGGGAGGCAACCCAAAAATCTGCCTCCTATTAGGACCTTGATGCCACTTAAAGATACACTTCCCGAGATACATATTAGGAAGTTAGAACTTCAAAGAAAAACTCTCTTAGAAGTGAGGGGATCAAAGCGAACTATAGCTATGAACCAATAATCACGAGGCCCCTACAGATCATGCTCAATATAACAAAGGAAAACATAAAAGGTAAGTTTGAATTCTATAAAAAATGAACTGGCTATTAGATATTTATTGTAGGTTTACCTTGCTCCAAGCAAGGCTATTAGGCCTTAGGCGGTTGATGTGTACATTCACCATGTCCCACTTTAAGGTCCTGCTCGTACCCCATCGAGCAAGTTCAGGGAAAGTCCTCCCATCAATAGGAGTAATCTCCTTGATAAGCTTAATCTTTAAGCCCCCAAACCTACAAATCATCACCTAGTTAGTATGGAAATGAAATTATTAAAATGAAGCATGAAAAGGCAAGGTACATACTAGCATAGCATGCTAGGATCCATTTAGTCTCTTTATTCCTTGGATTAAAGCATCCATACCATGATAGAGATAGGATAGCACTATAGATCCCCACTTAAATGTGGACATAAGATCCAAATCCCTTAGCGGTATCAAGTACATAAGATCAATTGAATTAGTAGCATTAAAGAATAAAGTGCTGCCCAGAGATAGAAAAGAAAAGCTTGCACGAGTTGGTCAACCTGAAGTGGTGTAGTCATAGTAACTACTCTAACTGGAGTGTAAAGGGACAAGATGGAGTCAATCTTGATTGTGCAAGTCCCCTTCATAGCTGGGACCATACTAAGTAACCCTTTGATATAAGTGACATAGTCTGAGATCCTAATGCTAAGACTCTTGTCGAAAGGAATTGGGTCACCAGAGCATGCGATCCAGAGATAACTGTGAAGGACACCGGATCGAGAGTGAACTCTCCACAAAGAAGGTGGAATGTGTGAGTGGAATCGAATAATCTCTCCATCAAAGTGTGCAGAAGCTGATAATCATTCTGCCCCTGATGGTCGGAAGAACAAGAATCAAAGGCTTCAAACTAGTGTCCTAAATCCGAGTATGAACCTCCTTGGGAAATATCTCATACAAACTATGGGCCCATTGGCATTCCTGACACCCTTGACAGTGCGTACATTAAATGCTTTTTTCTTTAATGTCAGAATGCACTTAGGCGACGCCTTACCAATAAGACACCGTTGTAGACGGCGGGGTGCGCGCGCCTAAGTTTATTGCAACCACGACATTGTTTGAACTCAGGGCTCTAGGGAACACACTAACCACTATCACAAAGACATGGCGTCGCCACCCAGGGTAATAACTGGGACAAATAGAAAGTGGTGGTAACTCGATTCTCTAATACAAGCTAGGACCACAACCAGGAGTTCTGCATACGGAATACCAACTTCTTTTAGTCTTGTGTTCATTTAGATTTATTTTATAATTACTATCTTATTCCCTAATTACATGCAATTTCATTAAACCCTAATTTGAACATCCATCTAACCCTAAGACAACCAATCCATGAAAAAGCACATAAAAATGCATTCAAAGCAAAATGTCCCTAAATCTAAACTATATTTGATTTTAGTTTAAGTTAACTAAATCTACATATTTTATTTACAAGTGAAATTGAACTAAAAATGGGCCTACATTTTGATAATTAGTGAGCCTAAATCTATTTATTTTAATTCAAAAGAAAGTGGGCCTAAGTCTATTAAATTTTAAAAGAAAAAGAAATAAATTAGTGGGTTTAATTCTAATTAATTTTAATTAAATGAAATGATCCTAAGTCTACAAATTATGAAGAAGGCTTTATTAATGAGCTAAGCTAAGTCTAAGTTAATTTTATTTAACTAAAAATGGGCCTAAAGTCTAAATTAACCTAATGGGTCTAAGTTGTTTTTAATTAAATCTAAAACCAATTTTAAACCTATTAATTAAGTGAGTTAAAACCTACATGTGGGCTTAGGGCCCAAAACAAATAAAAATAAAAAAAAC